>JAIPRN010005259.1:0-11261 GCA_025469175.1 Geopemphigus sp. TES_GeoC_2020 | reverse complement strand
TATATATATATATATATATATAATTTTGATATTGTGGTAAGAATTAAAACGAACGGACTAACAGCGTTCGTGTAAGTATACGGAATTGAGATAGATTTCAATTTTTATGTGCCGCTATTATTGTTAAAAAATCGTCGTCCCTTAAAGCGTAATGTAACAAATCATTAGAAAATAATGTGCCAACTGGGACGCTACGTCCTTAATTCCCTAAGGAAATGTTACGAGTTTATTTTACCAATTTTTACGCTGTTGGGAAAATGATTGTTCAGTGTTGTCCCCCTACGTTGTTGTTAATGACCCGTCGTCATTGACTCGTATGGCATTGAAAACGAGGAACTTGCCAAATCATCCGGATGACGTTATACACGATAACTAGGGCGCGAAAAAGCCCGGTCGGGCACTATTTTCTACGAGGGAGAAAACCTTAGGTTTAGACCACAGGGGTTCGGACGAGCCGTTTTCGGACGACGAATCAAAACATAACAGTTAAGATCGGTGCGACGTCAAAACCGAAGCGCTAAATTCGTTTCGATCGAGTGCCAAACAGTTTCGATTATTTTGACGATTTCAATTGATTCGAACGGGTTATATTTCCACGCGCGCCGTGATTTATTAGTGTATTATGTATTAGTGTATTTATTAAGTGTATTATTATTATTGAAACACAGGCACGTCGAACGTGAGCTATTGATTAATTATGGAGTGGCGAAGATGTGACGTGAACAAAACAAATCGAAGGAATACGAATATTCGGTTCGATCGATAACAGGAATACATTTATTCAAGCGTTGTAATATCCGCTTAATGAATAATTTGAATACCCTTTTGTATAAAATTGCGTATACGTTTTTGGTTATTTTTGAGTAATTAATTTTTGTACTACTATTGTGAAATACGTTGTTGTAATTATTTGTACGCACTTCACATTCGCGGAGAAACATATTAATTTATTCAAGTACCCGGTAAAAATGTTCATACGAATTCATCCTAGCCATAACAATATCGATCGAAAATTAAATATTATAATACTTTAGAGTAACTTCACTTTTCTTGGAGATAAATCAATTATGTTCGATGAAAAATTAAAAACAGGAACCATAAATGATGGTTATTTTTTTTTTTTTGGATAACTTAGTCGTCATTTAGAACCAAATTTATAATTGCTCGTCCAAAATCTGGAATAATAATGCGAAACTGACTCGCGACGAAGTTAAATTGTTGTATTTATTGTTCGTACACAAAATGTCAAATTTAGTGGATAAACACGTATATTAAACTCAAAATATGTTTTAGAGATCGAATAATCGCTATTCGATTGGATGACAAAAAATAAAAACGAATAAATGTACTCACCCGATTTCCATTTAAAGTAATAAATCGATCGTTGTTAACGATTATAAAAATTTATTAAATAGATTTTCGAATATAAAGTTATTTCGGTCTTTTATTATGACATAATAAAATCAAATTTGTTGGTTTATTATTATTCACTTTACATTTATCTAATAAAAACTAAAAGAGCGATAAAAATAGACAAGCACGTGTACCATTAAAAATCAATAATTTTTTATTCACTTTATACCCGTGGTACAGTGAGTATCCAGACGCAAAAAAAAATACATTTAAAAAATAAAATGTATTCGCGTTTGACCGTTTAGTTTTAATTGCAAAAAATACGTGGTTAGACGTATTGTGTGTGTCTGTATCGTTTGAAATACAAAACGTCGTTGAATTAATAAACACGTTAATTTTTCAGCGAGCTCAACGTTATCGAACTAAAATTTTTTTCGAATGTAAACTTATTGCGTGATTTCGAACTAATATACTTTTAGATAATATACGTTATTTTATATGCAAATAACCATAGTTTAGATTTTTTAATAAATAATGTTGGTAATATTTTACGGTCTTAGGTTAAAATGTATTTTTATATAATTGTATATAATTTTTCGAAATTATTTTGTTATATATTATAACAAATCGACATTTTATATTATAAAATATATTCTTTAAATATTGAAGGGAAGATGGTTTAATCATTTCAGACAGATAATGCAAATACAAGACATATGCACGCACTAAAAATTTGACTCTATACTTACTACGAGTTTTAAGTATTTTATCACCAATATAACTAGAAATTAAAGGCTTGTTTATTACGCAATACAATTTTTATTAATTTTAGATTGATTTATAATCCATCAGGTATCTTATAAATATATATATATATATATTGCGTGTAAACTATTCGTATATATCAATCTTAAGAACGTGTGAATAATATTAAGTAATACATATTGTAGTTTACTATTAATAATGTGTGGAAAGGTAAAATAGATGAAAAATTGGACGTAATTTGATAAATGTATACGATTTCGCTGTTTATATTATTACATACTTATAATTTTACAAGTCCTTACCATTATCAGATTAACGTTGATATTTTTTAATAAACTTACATATAATTATGTTACTTCGTTAACTACAACTGATAGTAACGTTACTGAAAACGTCACGCGAAATAATAATAATAATCAGTGGTGTATTTATATGTATATTTCTGTTTAAAGATGATTACCATTCATCGTGACTATCTTTCTATTGAAGTATTCTTTTTTGAAGCAATCTTTTTTCGGTAGTTTGTTACAATATTTTCGATTTTCTATCATGTCCGTCGTATTATTTTATTAATATTTTTTCAAAAGTTCAGTTTACGAATTCTTTAGCGTAAACTAATTTGCAATCTATTTTTTCGAATTTCGTTCCGTATTCGTCGTTATTTACTGGCGATTGAAAACACGACCCTTTTTTCAGGAATACTTCTTAAGCGAGTAAAATGAACGCAGTTGTTCGAAATCTATCATGACTCATAATGATAGCCGTGCCTACATTGAACGAAATACCGTATGGATGTAAAATCGATTCGAGACTTTTAAAAGCGTTCAGGGACCATCCCCGGATATAACGTTGATATCAGACTACGCGTACGACAATTTTGACATATTTATTGCCAATTATTTGGAAATTCGGAGAGTGATAATTTTGTTTAAATTTTTTTTATATACTCGATTCGAACTATTTAGAACATTTTCATCGGTTATTATAATATAATATAATTGATCGTAATATTCACCAAATATTTTTGTAACTTTAAGAAACTAAAGACGATTGTTTAAAAGGCGTCGCAACTATAATTGCGTATAACAAATTACGTAGTATTTTTCTGATTAATTTACTATTTTTAAACTGTGGTTTATTTAGAATTACGTTAACCTATTATATTATATTGGTGAATTATTGCGCGATCTTTGTTATGATATTGTCTTATAATATTGCATATTATTATATGCTTTTAACTATTCAGATAGTCAACAAAACGTAAAATTAGAATCAGTACACTATTCGAATTTTACGACAAAAGTTCACGCCATATATGTATTCGAAATTCAATTTACGTTAAATCGAAAAACAAAATACGTTTATTATTTTATAGGTCTTGTCCTCCAAAAAGTAATTAGCTTTGTTATATTTCGTTATCCTAAGACTTGAAAAGCAAAAGCCGCCTGTATAATATATTACTAATATATATATATATATATTAATAAATTATAAAACAACGCGTACGATATTGTACGAAAATAAATTTGTTTTACCTCTACTAAAATATCGGTAAAATAGTATTCGAAACTTATGTTGTGTTAGAAATCGGAATAACTATAAATTAATAGACGTTCGCTGGTATTATTTTGTACGGGCATTTTGAAAACATTTTCTTTCGTGAATATACAATTTTGGATAAATAATTAAAACGCCGGAAGAAGTCGCTATTGGCAGGCTAACATTTGTAAAAAGAATATATATATATATTTATTTTTTAAATTTATTATAAGGAAATATAGAATTTATACTATAAAGTACCATATGAATATGTGATAAGAGAAAAGAAAAAAGAAAATGAGATTACGCGAAGTAAAAAATATATTTAACACGAAAACTGAAGAGTAATATTGAACCGGTGATAAGAGTATGTCTAATATAACGACAATTTGTTAGTTGTCTATATATTCTGGCAATATTTTTGTGAATAAGTTTACTAATTAATTTACTAAATAACGTATCGTTCGTCGTTAGTATTTAATAATTATTGCTAAGTCGACTGTCGAACGAAAATAAATATAAGAATTAAAGCGGTGTACAAACGTAATTGCTAAAACCGAAATAGAAAAATGTCGTCGTCGTTTTACGTTAGCGGTTTATTTAACGTTTTAACCTTCGGACGATCGTCGCGGCTATTAGTCGACGTCTGGTTTTAGGCTTTTAGACACGCGAAATTACATAGCGGTCCGCGTAATTGTGTATATAGTTGCCGAGGGATTTCGTATAAACGAGACGAACGAGATAACCCAAAACGCAATACGTGTGATCTGTTATGTTGTATAACCGTATAAACAATAAGCGTCACGTTCAAACGTCTTAAGTACAACGCAACAGTAAATTGAAGTTTCAATTATTTTTTCTAAAGACGTTCGAAAAGGTTACTTATTTCGTTTTGTATACACACGCACGTGCGCGCGCACACACACGCATACATATGTTCACTGTTACAATAATAATTAAAAACGTCTACGTAAGTAATAGTACCTAGTATATACTATTACACGTACATATAAATACGGTCTCCGATAATCCGGCGCTACGCCAGCGCGGCATTCTCGGTGGTAATCCTGCGTTTAATTGTTGAGTTATCGCTTTAATAATTCGACGTGCGTAATTTAATTTTCCGATAACGTCGTCGGCATTTCGACCAAAATTATGAACTTGTCGGACGATGACAATTATCAAAGTGCCCGTACAAATTGGACCTTTTAGTTGCTGTTAATGGCTAAAACTTTTGTCGACTTTAATTCATGCCGATGTACGTACGTCCCTATTAAATAGACGTGTATACGTGTTTTACAAAAAAAAAAACCATTATTAATTATTTCAAATTGACACGTTAAAATAATAAATAAATCGAATACGTTTCAATCGTGATAAATCGAAAATAAATTTATTTAAATTTTTTTCCGATTTCCTTCGAAACGACTACTGTTTTCGATAATTCGACGGCACGTACGTGTCCACCTTTGTCCCTTCCCCTCGCCATATATGTGTCGGTTCGTCGAGACTCTACGGTATATATTTTATTAATATACTTAATTCATTCGTCAGTCGGTTCGACCTAATGCGTCCATAATTACGCGCTATTTCGCGTTCTTACTGGCGCAATGATTCATTGACGAACAACTGTAAGCGAACGTCGAAAGTTGTACCAAGCAACGAGCGATGTAGCGAATATGACGAGCGAAATTTCAACTTTGACTGTATAAAATTGATTTCATCGGTGTATGTAACTCGACGGTGACAATTCAGTATTCGCTGACCCGACTGTTCGTTTCGAACCAGACGGTTAACGTTCCAGATAGACAATTTTGGTACAGTCACGCGTTGCGAGTGCGCCCGGTTTGCGGGTAAACGCCGTGGTGATAGAAACAGTTAATGATTCCGTCGTACGCGGAACGTTATTACTATTAGAATAATAAATAGTACCGTCGTTTTTCGACGTAATTTCGTTAAAACTAAACGAAATCGTCAAATCGTGGTTATTCGATGGTCGGCATGAACACAGGGAGAAAATGAACAACACGCATAACCGACTATATTGGGACGACCGTCGGGCGTCTTGAGATCGAAAAACGTTTTGTCGTACGTTTATCGGCGTTAATGTACTTTTAACGCCGTTGAAATCGTAACCGCCGCCGCCGCCGGCCTAGGTGAGCCAAACGGCATTAAAACGATTCGACCGAAAACAACGTATACGTTTAATTACGAAATAAATAACCCGGAAAGGTACACTATTGGACGTGCTCGTTTCGTTAATTCGCTCAGCTCACGTCGGCGGAATTTCGTTCGAAATTAATACCAAACACGTGGCGCTTATTTTGTACGTGTATTACGCTGGTTTCCGCGAGTCTAGTGCACGTAGACGGTTTTAACTGGTACGAATATTGTATAGTTTATCCGTTTTCTCGGACATGATTAATTATGTAGGCGCGCTCGTACGACAACACATCGTTCCTGATACGTCGGTTCTCGGCGAAATTAGGAAACGATCGTATCCGTTATTATTCGTCACCGATAACGCTACCGGTATCTACCAATCGTAGCTCTTGTCCAACAAAACGAAACCAAGTATTCGACACGTCAATAGTACTCGTGTAATTTCGTTTTTCGTTCATCGTAAATCCGGAAAACATTTTTTTCATCGCCTCTCACACCCCTCACGCACACACATAAACACACACACCTTTTCCAGCGAAAAGTGACTCGTTGACAGACGATGTTGCCCTCGAGCACGCGTGCCCGCGTTATGTGTGCTCGTGTGTGTGTTGCCTACGAACTGTAACGATATATCGGACCGGCGGACACAAATTGTTATTCGATTGTTGTCGATATTTTATTGTACGTAGAATGGTTATGAATTACGTTTAGGTCGCCTATGAACCCGTCGGTTAATTATTGTAAACGAATATTTGTGGCCTATAGAAGCCGGCCTATCCTACCCCTGGGTCTCGATTCTCGTCTCACGTTTTTCATCGTTGTTTTTTTTTTTTTAATTAACTGTATAACCCGAAAAGCTTTACCTACGCGTATAAAATAACTTGACCGTCACGTACGGTTTAAAAAACAAAATTCGATCATAAAATGTTTATGGATATAATAACAAACGTAACAATTTTGCTCGTTAACGGAGCGCGTACATTACTCGTGCCGGAAAACCGTACGATTTACTGCCGAACGCCGTGGATGAATTGCGCGAGGCAGTTGGCGGAAGGCACAGGGGATGGATTTTATCAGTAGGGTGAAGTGGAATACTACTGTACACGTTCGCGTTTTGTTTATTTAGATTGTATTCTATACTAGCGAATATATACAATGACGAAACGAATTGTCGACAATATATGACGGTTTTTATAGGCGCGACAAAAAGCGAACGAAATTATTTCGGAATCCATTTCTAACGGATACATACGACGTTAACAATAATTTACAAACGGGAATTTTCAAACTTCAAAATGACGTCAAAATATAATTATCGCGAAACCTATAGTTCGTCTCAATTTTCTACTAGTCTTCGCGTATCCATATTTAAGAAAATCGAACCATCTGCGCGACTAATTACGCCGGTGTCGGCGCGTGCGCATGTACGCCGGCAGACATTTCCGATTTCGAAGTACGGAAATAATTAACACTTTTCGCGCTTTAGCGATGAACGTTTATCCACTATATTACCAATCTCAGTCACGAGTTTGAAAGCCGATATCAGCGAATCGACAAATTAACACCAGCAACGAAAATCGTGTTAGTTTCCGATTTTACGATCAATATTTTTTAAAATTATTTCCAAACGTTTTCCTAAAAGTAATTTTTTTTAATTCAATGCTAAATCTCACGACGTACATTCATGTAACACAACACTAATGTAAACTCGTATTATAATTTTTAACGGTAGTAAAATGATTACCGTTATACGCTAACATTTCATCTCGTTAATGTGGCCGCTTCCGATGAAAAGTCGGAGAAAAATATGAACCCGGGCTGGTTATAAACGTTGCCGACCTTTGGTCTAAACGACACGTTTTCACGTGACGTTATACGCTATTTATGGTGTGATCGATTAAACGACAAATCAGACGTTCGTCACGGTTATCGACCGCTCCCGTTTACCGTGAAAATTATTCGCCAACAATTTCGTTTTATTTACAATTTACGCGTACTCGCGTTTCAAGGAACGGTGTTTTCAAAAACTGGCGTTGTGCGGTCCGGGGATAAACGATAATGGGTTACTTACCCGGATACCAAAATTCTTGTGTGTAGAAAATATAATTGCAATAAATAATTCTCATTTATTTTATTATATTTACTCACAAAATATATTTAAACGACAATAGTATAAAAATGAAACGCTTGGCTGAAAAATTTGTTCCAAAATTGTGGAATTTCGAACAAAAACAGTAGCGAATAGAAGTTGCTCAGGAGTCACTAAATGAAATCAACAGAATTACTACTGAACCCGTTATAATAGATGATGAAACATGGGTTTATGGATGCGAGGTCGAAACTAAGGCTCAATCGTCCCAGTGAAGGATTTTGAAGGCATTTTGGATCGTCAAGACCGAAAAAGGCTCAACAAGTGCGGTCGAACGTGAAGATTATGCTCATTGTGTTCTTCGATTTTAATGGCATAGTGCATCATGAATTCTTGACACAAGTTCAAACGATCAATAAGGAGTATTACTTACAAGTTCAACGCCGTTTGTGTGAAGTGATCTGAAAAAACGCCAGGATTTGTGGCAAAATAATTGTAGGCTTTTGCATCACGATAATGCACCTGCTCACACTTCATCGCTTGTTCGTGAATTTTTGACCAAAAATAAAACACTAACAATGCTCCAGCCTCCATATTCGCCAGACATGGTTCCGTGTAATTTTTTTCTATTTTCAAAAATAAAGGGAACCTTAAAGGGCCGTCGTTTTATCAATTCTTTGATTCATGTGTTTTTAACAAACAAAAATCACTGAGCTCATAAAACACGTCTAACCTTAGCGGTTGTCACTTAAAAAGTAAAAAATTAATACAGCTGAGAATTTTATCATTCATCATATCAGGCGTCTGTGTGCCAAATGCAATAAAAATTTTTTTTGACAATCGGACCCTCCAAACTCGCGAAATTTAAAAACTTTCCATTACTTTTTGAACATACTTCGTATATAGATATCCGTCCACGTAACAATCATTTCGTCGCGTTGCGTGTGCAAACAGACGACCACGAAAATGAACGTTAATGCAATAATCGTCGAAACGTGCGCGTAAGTGATTCGAAAATGAGTCGACACGTTCGTAAATCGTATTGTTAGTAGTAATTGAAGGTATACTATATATTATCGTCAGTCCTCCTCGACTACCCACAGGTATATAGTAGGATGGTCACTGTGACAGGGGATATTGTCGTGTCGTTGAACGTAAAATACACACGAACGAAAACGAGTTGGGGTGGTACGAGTGTCAGGTACAATTAATTAAATGGCGACTAACCGAGAGCCACGAACAAGGTTCGAACGGACGGGTTAACGGAGATTTTGTTCCAGATACGAGTTAGGTTTCACGAAAATATATCGATTATCGGACGATGATACCTTTTGCCGGGGGCTTTACATCGGTCACGAGGGCCTACATATTGTACGTATATAGGCCAAACACGCGGTTTACGTTTATCGACCGACGCTCGACACGTACGTAATACGCCAATGGATTTTAAGGAAAGTCTCGTTGTTGTCTGAAAAATAACACGGAGAACTGGAAAAACGAACGATTGTCGTGTTAAACACGATACTATTTCGTCGTAATCCATAAAAATATACACGTAATCTGTACCAACGAAATATAATTTAGTACCCAACAAATCAGTTCTAGCCTAGACATTAGTTTATCGACGTCGTTAACGCCTGGTGGTTACATCGTTCATTTATAATGAACAGGTAAAACTCTCACGGGCGTTACCTAGTTGATAATATAAAAACGGATTACCTAACTTCGATCGTATTAAGGACGGTTTACAACACAAATCGGGCTTCATTTGACGGTACAAAGACTTTTTTCCGTTTTTCGTCGTCTAATTTATCTACAGTAAATCGAACGACTTCGATAAACCTGTCTCTACGACGCACGATAGTAAACGCGTTTAAAAAAAACAATTTCCGTATTCAAGCGTACGCGCGCGTTTGTTTAAGCACTATGTTCGACGTATATTTATTTTACACCAATATTTTATTCAATTTTCTTTTTTTGAATTTTCAACGTGTTCGTCGTATAACGAATAATAATAATAATAATACAAACACGTGTCTCTTTATATTTAGTTAGGAAATATTCACGTACATATTTTTACTAGTTTTTTTTTTATAATATAGCCCATAGGGTATATCTACTGAATACTAATGTATTAGGGGAAGTAACGTGAAGGCGATCCCCTACGTGAGTTTCACGCGGTTTAACCCCTCATTTAACAAGAAATAAAACACTGACGTGTCAGATTTATCGCATCGTCGTTATAATAATTATTTATTAGCTATTAAGTGGTTTGAACATCTTTATTTTTTACTTATAAGCAAATAATTCGCCAACGGAATTTTTTCTCGGCCTTGTAAATATCGTCGTTTTTCTTTTTTTATTACGATTTCAATATAACGTCGCGATTTTCTTCAGACATTTTTTAGTACGCATTTCATCGACGGAGACGTGATTTGTGTACAAAATTTGTTCGTAGAAAATTATATACTTCGAACCTACTAAGAGATCGCGGACAAGTACGCTTACGTGTTATTGCTCATTTCGTTTCGCTCGTTTCTACTTGGTTTCGGTCACTCGACGATTCGTTAATTATGGAATTTCGTTAACACATTCGTCGTACCCGTCGTTAACGTATTACATATAATTATATATATATTGTGCCCGTCTTTGCCGAATAGATTATGTACATTGTCGGATTGCGTTGAAAAGCGACGTGCGTAGAACAAACGAAAAGGCGAAAGACTAATAGGTTATTATTTTTAAAATGTTATCGAAATCTATAACAGGTGTTTCATCATTCGATTTTACTGGTGAACAAAAAAGATTACGTCGTGCGCAATAAATATTGTATGTATATATATATATATATATATATATTTATATATAATATGAAGCAAGACGTAAACCGCTTATAAACATTGGTCGCCGTTGAGTTTATTCGAAAATATCGTAATAAATGAAATAACGAACGTCGTCGTTTCTCGTGCGGGGCGCGACGGTTAGACGACGGGGAAGTCACGAGTTGAACACGTACCAACACTCGCATCCGGCGAAGGCGATAAAACGTAGGTACGCGTACAAAATATTATAATCAGGGTCGGTGCTCAAGATGGTTTTATTATTGTTGGGAATGTGCGCTCGCGTGTGTGTTGGTGAGGTGAGGTAAACATAATTTTCCGACCGATCGTAAAAAAAATGTCGACCGGAGTTTTTTTTTTTTTTTTGAAACACTAAAATTGTTTACAGCCAACGTACAGTTTAAGATGATACACTTTAAATTGTCATTTTCTCCGTCATCTCGTCAGTCTTAGAATTGTATTTCTAGCGTCGTTAGTTCTGTTAAGCACATATCTGTGATCACGTCGAATCG
>JAIPRN010005258.1:0-11263 GCA_025469175.1 Geopemphigus sp. TES_GeoC_2020 | reverse complement strand
TACGGTTTTTAAGTCGATTTCGAAATTTACTCGGATCGAAAAATCGATTTAGTCGGTAAAATGTTACCCGAAATAGTGCCCGAGACTGTTTTCCGAACCGGCAATCGTTTATTATTCGAACGAAATACTCGTTTCCACGTGACGGACACATCGCGGTTGTCCAAGTATCGTATACTCGCCACCGCCCCCCCCACCCTCTGCCATAGTTCCAGTAGTTATTCTCGAAACGTATTTCGGTGATGATGGTCGTTCGAAATGAATAAACGTGTTTATATCGTAGCGGGGGGACGGGAGGTTTCGTTTTCGAAAATAACGTGTAATCTAGTCACTTCGCTCGTTCCGTTTTTGTCCGGAGCCTCGAACACCTGCCGACGACGTACGGATAATTTGCGTGCCGCGACTTTCGGACGGACTAAACGAACGCGGTCAAGTTCGTACCGCGTGCACGCCGTACATCGTTGTGTACGTATTTCGCGCGTAAATAACAGTGGCCGCCGAATTCGGACCGAATGGCGGGCGGTCGTGCGTTTTGGAAAACGAAACGCGGAACGTTTACGAACGTAAAATGTAATCGTAGCGTTCTCTCCGGCGTGGAGCACGCGATTTCTCGGCGGACCATTCGAGTTCCGTACATTTTTCGTACGCGTCGTATTTAGGGTGGTGTTTTTTTTTTTTTTTTTAAGACGATTCGCCGTTTAATCCGAACGATTAGGACAAACGTATTCTCTCGGTCGACGCCGTTGAATTACGAAATCGTAAAGCGAAATTTCTATCCGTTCGTTCGTTTCAATCGGATCCGACAACCGTCCGTTTAGTTTACACTTTTTCGTCGGTTTTGTTTTGTTTTTTTTTTTATTTGGTTTCGGTCGACGACAATTTTTCACGCGCGTAAACGGTCGAATAGTCGAATCACGCGACTTCGATTATTTCGCCGTTCGACCGCGTGGACCAACGTACACTGTCGGAATCCTCGGTGAACGTCGCCGAACGAGATTTAGACGCGCATGTTTTCGTACTCTCTACGTGTATTAGACACACACGCGCCGAAGCGATGGTATCCGATCGTATCGAATTATAATAAAATAACGACGGCCGCGTACACACACACACACGTAATCACGTAATTGTGAACAACCCGCGCCCGCGTGTGTGTGTCGTCAAAGCAAACACGCGCACGCGCTCGCGCCCTCCCGTGTCATTTTTGCCGGACCACCGCTCGCGCATTGGGGACGGACGGTCGGACGCCTCCTAATGTCGCGCTCAATTGGCGCACAAGACTAAAAATAATACAACGCGAGCGCCGCCGTGTAATTGAAAAAAATCCCTCCCCCCCCTTTTGGGCACGGCGTGGCATACGCTCGCTGTTTATTTAGAACAATCGAAACGGAAAATAAAATCTGATATCGTTTACACACACACACACACACACACACATATGTATATACATTTCCCCGGCGACGTCGGCCGCGGGTTACCGCGGCGGGAGAGAACAAAATGCGCGCGCGCTCGTGTGTGTGTTGTGGGGGGAGGTACACGTAGAGGAAATACGAATCGCATAATTCAATAATCGTCTCGTTTGTTATTATTTTTTTTTTATTCGGACCGTGAGAATATAACGTAATATCGCGACGATTTCGGCGCGGTGTTTTCATTACGGTCGCGCGTCCTGCCGAACGTCTAAAACAACAATACACACACGCGCTTACACCCGGTGACGGGACCGAACAATTTTTTTCCGAGGTCCCTTCATTTCCTGCGCGCCCCGTACGATTTGCCGTACGGGACGGTGGTCGACGAACGTACGGACACCGTGTCCCCGGACTCAATGTGTGTGTATGTGTGTGTGTGTGTGTACGATTCGTTCGTTCGCGGTCGGGAAACGTTTCCGGAGTGGAAACACCGCCGCTTGTTGTCGCGACGAATCGCGAATTTCCAGCGATTTTTTTTTTTGGAAATACCTTCGATTTGTTCTACACGTCCATGCTTGCCGTAGACGTCGAATACGTAGAGAATAGAACGGAAAAACCGCGTGGACGCGATTTCGCGAACGTTCCCCCGTACGTTGGTGAAAACTAGAAAAGAAGTAACGTGTGATCGAATGGACGGCCAACGATTAGGTACAGTTTCCCGTCGGAACGTAACGCGAGCGCCCGCGAATAAATTGGTAGGAAACAACCCGAACGCGCCGTCGATTCCGCCCGGAATCCTTTGCCGAACCAATCACTTGATGAAAGCGGCCGCCGAGCCCAGACCGGAGAACTTTAGAAAATGGACGCGTCACAATTGTGTCCCGGAACGAAACGAAAAACGTATTTCGCGACGACGCGTTTTTCGTTCCAGCCGTGCGCAACGGTTTTCGCCCTCGCGTTACGACCCCGAAAATTGCGACGACAACGATAAAATTGTCGTTTCCGGACGGTTTCCGCGTGGTTTTTAAATAGGATATAGGGACGTCGACCTGTACGTAATGTTTTTTAACGGCGTTCGTCGATCTCACGTAATGATGATCGTCTACCGGTCGGGAATCGTTTTTCGAATCGGCGAAATAACAATAAAACTCGAGGAACGTTCGCTTTTCGTTATTTTACACGCGTATTCGCGTAAACGATAAATTCGGGGACGATATTTTTAACGATCATAAAAAAGAAATTCGCGTTCGTTTATCTTTCTATTTCAATTACTATTCGGGAACGCCCCCGGCGTGAACGTATTTATACCCATCAGTGGCGTACAAACGGATGGGAGAGGTTTTAATGATAATCACCCACCCACTCACCGAAAATTTTTAAGAAAAATTAATTTCTTACGAGACGTACATTTTTAGTCGATAATAACGAATAACTAAAATACTTTTCAACTTCAATACGCGTTGTAATAAAATGAATAATCTATTAACGTTTATGACGCGTCTCGTTTCGTTAGAGTCGTCCGATTTATTTATATAAAAATTAACCCCCCTCCCAAAAAAAAAAAAATCCGCGCCGCCCAAAATTCAAGTGCAAGTACGCCGCTGATACCTATTTACAAAATAAGAACGCACCACCGGGCGGCGGCGGACTAAAACCGGACCATTGCCGGCGATGTGTATGATATTTTAGTACTCGCGCGTAATAGCCGCGCGGATTCTCGTATAACGACAACTGTCTTCGCGTCGTCGTCTCTACGGTATCGACCGACAATTAATCTCCAATCACGTTCGCGTTCGCCCGGGAATCCGAGAGTTTCTCCGGTGGTCATTCGGATACGCGAGCGCGGTGCGTTCTTATTCTGAACACGGTACACAGTAACCCGTCGGCTCGGAAATGACCAATACGGACGAATTTAAGGTGGAATGATAACGTTACGTAACACGGCGAATACAAATACACGTATATCAACGTACTACGGGCAAACGTACCGCGACAAGACAACGCCTTAGCACGGCGATAATAATATTATGACATCGCGAATTTCCCACATCCGTGAAACGGGAACGTCGGTTTTAAACGCTTAATTTACGGTTAAATTTAATATTTCCGCGGTAACGTTACACGTTATACCACTGTCGTCTGACCGGCGTTTCCCCTTGCCGCTGTTGTGCTCGTGACGCTCGTCTTTTGAATAATAATCGATTTACGTCGCACGCGCGGGCGTTTTTTAAAGAAGTTTTTTCTCGGCCCTCGGCAAAAAATGCCTCGATATTAACGCGGGCCCGAGGTGTTTTATTAGGGTCGTTGACGATGTAGGCGCCACAAAGAACGCTTTAGGTATTGTTTTTTTTTTATTTTTTACTTAAAAATAAACGAGGTCACTTTCTCGGATTAAAAAAAGATTAATACGACTAATAATAAAAAACTAGCGTTTTAAATTTTATTTTCGTACCGGCCGGGGGTTGTAAAAAATCGAGGGTAATTACGGGACCGGTCGTCGGGCGTCGCGGGTGTACGGCGGCAGTGCTGTTGATGGTGAACGGAGAAAGGAAAGTTTCAGACGCTCGGTAATTACGGCCGTTTGTCAGTCGCGGCGCAGGAAACTCCGCCGGCCGCTCACACCGCCGCCACCGGGTTCGCCACGCCATAGCGAATTTATTACGAGGGTAAAGACGGAATAATTCGCGTACCTACGAGGGTCGTTATAAAAAAGGATCGTACGTAACTTGATAACATCGTCACCGTCGTAATAAGAGCGCTTTAAAAACACGCGCGGCTATCGGCGGCGGCACGGTTACGAAATATGAACGTTTTATTCTATAACCTCGCGAAGCGATTTAGAAGGTACGTAACCTAACCTACCCGACCGACTTGTACGTAAATAATATCGCGATAAATAAACGCGAGTAAAAAAACGAAATTAACCGGCGCGTTTGTATTATCCCGCGGGAAGGCTGCGTTTCCGGGTTGGTTTTTTTTTTTTTTTTTGATACATAATATAACGGACTGTCGTAACCGCGCTAACATTTAACCGAACCGGGACGATTTCGTTCGATAATTATTAAACGCGTACGCGCGTCGTTTTCCCATTTACCGTCGACGGATTTCCGTTTCGGACGAAATTATACGTAAACGTACACCGACGAGAATAACCCGACGTCGTCGAATTTCGCCTAAAACGTTTGACCTCACTCCGAAATTCCGGCCGGCGGCGCTTTCGACGTTACGGCCGTTACTGTACGTACCTTTGCCATCTCCCGCGTGTTGTCGTCGACAATTCGAACCGGTTGCCGAGGTGTTCTTTGGCGGACGATTCCGGAAGTACACGGATTTCGACGATCACTCCGCGTTACGATTGCCGAACGTGCCGGTTAGTGTTTCGCCGTATTCGGGTCGACGTTTCCCCGGGGTACTCTCTACTTGTACGAAAAACGAGAACAAATGAAATTAAAACCGGCGCCGGTCGACGCGAAGTTATTAGGGACGGTATTTTTGTACCGCACGGATTGATCGCGTGAAAGGAATTTTACGCGTCGAGCCGGATATACTTTTCGATCGAACGAAGAAAAATTGACTTCGGTAACGCGAAACGTGACGATCGGTAAATACGTAAATTTAGTCAATAACTATCGAACGCCGAGTTTGGCTTACTCCACGCGCCGTTATACCCCAGTCACGCTTTATGCGCCCACACACATATATATAGGCTATTTCGGGCGCGTAAAATACACGAACAGCCGTATTAAATATACGCTTTTTTTATGGCGTCGTGTTTAATCGATTTAACGATGTTGTAAAAAAAGTATTTTCTTAAAACCCAATAATAAAATTTCGAAAAAAAAATTACCGTTTATTTGGAATTCCCTTTATGGTATTATAATATATTTATATACGCGCGCCGATGCGCGTATACGTATACTAATAATACACAAACCCATATATATATATACTATCATTTTTACGGTAAAAAAAAAATAAGATACCTATACGGTTTAGTGCACTAAAATAACAGATTACATCGAAGCAATATCGTTAATCTTAGCTTAAAAGGATTTCCCCGGAAAACGGCGATCCTATATATTTAGTTCTTTCTTTTTTCGATTCGGTCGCCATATATATATATGTGTGTGTGTGTATATACACGTGTGTTTGTGTGTACGCACGTGCGGGCGTGTGTATTTAAAAAATATAAGTCCCCGCGCCTATCGGTATTTTTAATACTTGGCTCGGAGAGCGGGAAACTCGAAGTTCGTAAAAACGTAAAAACACCGTATGACTGGATTTGTAAACCTTTATAGATTATATTTGTACGATAACGTACGTAACGTCGATTCGTTTGTTTTCTTACTTTGAATTTCGCGCGAACACGCTGACCATGACGGCGGTACGGATAAACGCGTACGAAACGAACGGTCGGAAATGCGTTCGCGCTAATAATATTACGTCAATCGCGGGCGGGCGACAGAGGGGGGGGAGCGAGTTTTTCGTAATTCGACCGCGCGTCCCGAACGAAATCGCCACGCGCGTACGATCCGTACACGACGGACGTGTTTAATTCGGAATCGAACAGGTTCGCGTAGGTTCGCCGACGGCCAAACAACAACTGCCGTCCCGGGTTCGAAACGGCGTACGGTTAGTGCCGTTCGTAGATTTCGTCGAATGGAATAAAGGCGCGCCGTCCGGTACACACGCAAATTGGTCGCGAAACGCGGCGACCGGGTGACACCTGACGACTGGAGAAATCAACCGCGGCGCGATTTCGGCTATTGTCTATAAATACGCGACGAATGAAACCACCGACCGTTGTACGACTGTGACGATCGCGTCGAAGTGTCCGTAAAAAATATAGCCCGACGTCGCCGGCGGTTTCGATGGAAAATCGATAAAAACGTTCGCGACTCGGGAACACATTCGGATTATAATAGAACAATTGTCGTACGTAATTGACGATGCCGACGCGTATTAGTTCGTTAATTTATACGTACGTAAGATTAGATTACGGTTTTAATCGCTTACTTTTTTTTTTTTTTACTCGAAACTCCGTACGAATAAAATTAGTTACGGCGATAAAAGAAAAAACGATTTGATACGAATAACGTGGATAAAAATAGTGAAACCGCAAAACCGGTATCCGGTTAAAGAACGGTGGAAAGGACCGGGGATTAACGGAAGTAAATAGAGAGGAAAGAACGGTATTCAGAATTAAAAGGGACGCTTATTAACTAGAGTGGATAGATTGGGGTGCCTTTAAAGGATGTCACGAATCGGAGGACCGGAGAGTTCCAAAAAGGACGGTCATTAAGGGATAATTCGAAAGAGTGGGTATGCGCGCGACCCGATCCGGGACGGGGAAAAGAGCGTATTACGTTTACGGAACTACGATTGTGTGCGGGTATCGTAAATAGAGACGCGTCTATAGTGTTTGGAAGGTAAATTCGTCCGTACGTTTAATCGCGTCCGAGGGTTTTCGACATTGATCAGGGCGGGGAATTAAGGAATAGTAAGAAGGACCGAGAAAAGAGATCGATGAGACGTACTTAGGCCAAACAAGAATCGACCCAACCGCGATCGATCGGATCGAAAAAACGAAATCACGACGAACGCTCGAAGGCGTGTTAACTGCACATCCCGAGTAGACAACTACTATTGTGAATTCGTACACACCCAAATACGTTCGAAAAAACAGCCTTCGCCTTCGACGTTTATTTCGTCGGCCAACGATTTTCCGCGTGGGCCGATGATCGGCGCGTCCCGGCGGTGGTATTCGCGTCCAGTTTGGTCGTATTCGTTCCATCAGACGGCGGTGCACCGGAACCGTCCGAAATTCGCCGGACACGGTCGGCGTTACAATCGTACGTAATTTTTCGGGAACCGACGGAATCGAACGCCGAACGACCTAACCGTCCCCCCCCCGAATCGATCCCTCTTTGGGTCGGGTAGTACTATAATATCCGTCGGCCGGAGCGACGCGAAATATATCGGCAAACATCCGTTTACCGGCACCCAAGTACGTAATGAACGGCTTACACGTCCGACGACGACACGGACCGTCAAACGACGCGCGTCGCTAAACGTACGCCCGAGACCTTTCCTCTCTCCAACTCTCTGGGGACGATTTTTCAACGAAAACATCCATAGGCGCGAGCACTTTCGGCGTATTCTTTACGTTTACGAAACGTTATAAAACCGCGCCGTCTCTATTTCGAACGGAACCGCCAAATACACTGCCGTCGGACGTTCGCTAGTCGGAATAAAAATAGTTCCGTACCTAAACGGGTGATATTTTCCGAAACTCGTTCGTCGTCGGCCGCCGTCCCTGCACACCGAACGGGGGAACGGTCGCGCGTTTTCAGCCGTCCGACAGTACGCGGCCAACGCGACGTCCTCGGGCGGAAAGTATGGTCGGCGGACACGTGGTGGTCCGTTCGGTGCGTTCGCCCGGGGACGATTTCGAAGGGTTTTCCGGAGCCGAGAACGGCGTGTACGGCGAGTACGCGGGGCCCGCGATAATTGTTATCGCGGACGACGGCCGACGGGACGGCGGGCCCGAGATAATATTGGCGTAAGTACGTCGGGCGCGCACGCGGGGCGGCGGCGGCGGCGTACGAAATATTCGATAGCGAGCCGCGCCACCGCCGCCGACGACCGTCGAGGAATTCGCGACACTCCTATCGGGCTCCGCCCAGTTTTCAAAATGGCCGACACGGCCCATGCGCGTGCGTAAAAAACGAAACGACGCCGATATACGTATACACACACACACACACACACATATATATATATAAAATTATACGAAAAGGTCGGCACGACGAAGGGTTATGAAATGGGTTGACGGGGTGGACGAGCGTGTTCGGGTGTAGGGGAAAGAAACGGCGGGGAAAAGGTGCGCGCAGACGGGGAAAGAAGGAGAAAACGCTCTCGACGGTCTCTATTTCGCGAACGCTCTTTCCCCCGCCGCCGTCGTTACTTTAACCAAACCCTCCCCCCTCCCTCCTCACACCACAACCACCCGGTTAACACTGTACCCGCCACGTCTACCTACGCCCCCTCACCGTCCCCCTAGTCGAACGTTCGTTTCACACGACGACGCGAACGGTTGATAAATTTGTTCTCTTTCTTTTTTTTTTCATCCCCCTCCAACCGCCACTCATCCACCGACGGCCGCCGGTAAACGGCTCGGAATAATGGACTCCCCTACGACACTGACACGACGGATAGAGGGTAATCATGGCCGGAGTTTCCGACTTGTTCGGAACAAAACCGCGATAACTTTTCTTCGTCACCGCAGCCCCACACGGTCGTCGACGAACCCGTCGGTCCTTTTTTTCGCCGTCGCGTACACACCTGTCGTCCGTACGCGCGTAGGGAAACGACGTGTCGGAACGGGGGGAGGGAGGGAGGGAAGGCCTGGACCGCGGACAACGTACGCGCGAAATCTTCGAACCACCACCACCAACCGCTCGTCGTGCGTCCGGTGTTTTTCGTCGACACGACCGATTGCGGGCGATCTTTTCCCCGTTTTTCGCGGCCGGCCCGTCACCGATCTACCCGTGGCGAAACGAATCGGACGAGCTCTTTTGATTTCCGAACCGACGAGCGTAGGGTCGACAACCATTTTCCCGTCGAAAACGTCGCGAATTAACGGCGAAATCTACTAAACCGGCCGACGTCTCGTTTACGGCACTGTTGCGTCGATATTACAAAACGTTACAGTCACTCGGCGTCGTTGTAATTTGTTTACGTTTGTACGTATAATTAACTAAAAATTAAAGGCGTTAAAAGTAAAAACGTTTTTTTTTTTTTAATCGAACCGTCGGAAAAATTGACCCGTTCAGTAAACTTCGAGTTGTTCGTTTCGAATCGTTAACGTTCGTCGGTTCTATCGTCGTTATTTTTTAACCAAATTCGCGTCGGAATAGCGACAATGCACGGCCGACGTTTCGTTATAAATCGCGAATGCACGCGACCGTTTACGACATCAGTCCCGGACTTGACCACTAGCGATTACCGTTTTTTTTTGTTGAAGGAAGCTTTTGGGTGGAGGGTAAACAAACGACAACGACGAGGACCTACACGACATCCGAAGGAGATGGCGGCCACGACGCCGGCATAAAAATTACTCGTCCCACGGTACGTCGAAAATGCGTGGATTGTGTGGAAAAACGACGTGTACCCATTAACGTGGCGTAAATATTTTTTCCCCCTAATATAACGGTTTCGGGTATTTTCGTTATTTTTCAGGTATCTTTAATATCCGGACGTCCCCCGTACGACGCAGGCGAATGTCGACGGATATTCGAACACCTACGTCGAGACGTTTTAGTCGTTTTCCGGTTTTTTTTTTTTTGTTCGTTTTCGTCATTCCGACGTTCGAGACGAAATACCGTCGAAACGGTGCCGGGAACATGGTGGTCGCGTACGTCGCGTTCGCCGGCCGGAGTTACGAATTTGCCCGCGCCTCTCGTCGTCCACCATCTGCCGTCTAGTCGCGTACCCGAAACGCGGTATAGAGAAGCGAACATACCGTATTTTAGTCGCTATAGTAAAAGTCTCGTGTCAGGGACGGCGGCGTTCGAGTGGGCGACAAACGAAAACGTTCGAATCGACCGCGGGCCCATTATCGTCCGTCTCTCCGTATACGACGTACGCGCGCGTGTATATATCGTAAGTATAAAATACCTATCGCGTACATTCTTCGACGGAGATTACGAGCTAATTCGGTGTTTTTTTTTTTTATAAATTATATTTACGATAATACGCCGTACGCGTGTACGGTACGTGGGGACTCGAAAAAAAAAAGTCAAACGATACGCGTTTAAAGCTCCGGGTATTATATTAGATTATACCAATAAACCGCGCGCGCCGTGCGCGTGTGTTTACGGGTGTTTTACTCGGCCGGTATAACTGCCTCGCCCGAACACGGTCAACGACGGCAATTATCCACGCCCGAGAATAATTTACGAAAAACAAAAAACTATCCTGGCGCGTGTACGACGCGTACGTCTATTTCGCTCTCCGTCACCGAACGTAGAGTCCGGCGGTAGATACGCGCGGTTCTTGGTGAACACGGGGCGCGTACGGCGCAATGTACGAGTGGAACTCGCACCGGGCGTCCGTGTCTGGCTGACTGGGCGATTCCTTTTGTCACGTCGTCCCGTATCCGTATTAATCAGAATGGACACTATATAATGAATTATGTGAGAAGTATAGGTAAATCTGATAAACGAATTCGCCATCTTTCTGGAGGAACATCAGTATGACCATACCCACGAAAAAATATGTTTTTGTAAATAAGTAAATTATTCGTAAATCAATTTTCGATTTAATAATTCGCTTGTTCTAATAAGCATCACGGAATAGAATACGTTTAAAAGGTTGACCGTTAAAATGTCAAATCGCAGAACAGATAACTGATAAATATCGAAACAATATTATCACAAAACATTATCGATAACATTTGAGAATGTCCAGAGCCTGGTAAATCGTTCGTCCAGTTCGCGAAAACGGCGCACGCCGATATCCGTCGGCGGCAAAGTTCGTACGAGGCCTGGCTGGCTTTGCGGCGACGCAACGAGCGCGCCGTAAAATCCTAGTCGACGAATGGGCCATAACAGAAGCGGGGCGGGTTCGGCGTAATTGCGCCCGATCGCGATGGAACCCGCGGACAGCATCGGCACGAAGGTGACGTTCTATTTTCGTCGCGAATCGGACGAAACGTAAAAAATACGTAACGACCGTTACACACACACACAAACGTAATAACGATTATTCGGCGCGAATGGTACCGTCCGTTCGAAAAACGATTAGAAAACGCGTGTGATTTTTTTTGTTCTCGAAGAACGTCGAAAATATTA
>JAIPRN010005257.1:0-11269 GCA_025469175.1 Geopemphigus sp. TES_GeoC_2020 | reverse complement strand
AATATACACACGATTGACGTTATTTCATGAATTATGAAATGATAATCATTCCTAAATATCGTTGATGGGTCTGTAATATTCCTTTATTATTAATATTAATTAAAAATAACGATGTATTTCAACATTCCGATTGTTTTTTTACACTTCTTTGAGGCAACTGTAAGAATATAATACATTTTTTCTCGATACGTTTTCGTTAAACATTTTTTACAATTTTACATTATTGAACTACGCATAATGTATAAAAAAGTTTGTGAGTAACTAGAGAATTAAATGTGATTTTATGTATCTAAAAAGCGTTATTTGCGTTTAAAACGAACGAATCGCACTTTAAATTTTAATAAATGATACTTTTAACAACGTAGTTATCGAAGGATTATTATTATTATCCACACAAGTGTAAAAATTTACGTGTGCTATGCAAAAGATGTATTCAAACGAGATTTTAATTTTGTTTTAAATTTTGAAACGACAATCGTCATATTTAGAGAACGTCTAAGAATATTGTTAATATAACTTATGTTACAAATTTTA
Organism: Geopemphigus sp. TES_GeoC_2020; assembly: GCA_025469175.1. Classification (NCBI taxonomy): domain Eukaryota; kingdom Metazoa; phylum Arthropoda; class Insecta; order Hemiptera; family Aphididae; genus Geopemphigus; species Geopemphigus sp. TES_GeoC_2020. Next base: position 10,735 of record JAIPRN010005257.1, on the reverse strand, counting down.
AGTTTTTATATACAAATAATGTCCGTGTCAAAAACGTTATGTCGACAGTTTGTCGATTTTTCGCAATCGTAGTTTCGTTGATGGGTACTACGAGATACGTGTGATATAAAGTATTAGCTAGATACAATTTGCTTCCGGAACGTAATATATATTTTAAAAATCGTTTGAACATATTTTTCACATGAAAGTCTACGAAGAGACAAAATAAATATAAAAACACGCGATTGAAAATTCAATACGCTCATCGTTTCGTTCCGAATCAAAGAAACGTTTACTGAAATCGAATAAAATAAATTTATAGGTACTGCTGATATTGTTACGTATCGTATTCCTGCATATTATTTTAATAAACGTCACGAATTTAATACCAAATAGTATTTTGCATTGTATAATCATATTTCCCTCTACGTGTTTGGTTGAATAAAATAATAATCATCTGGCTTAGAATAAAATTTAACGTAAAAACGTAAAATATCGTGAATGGTTTTCATTTTCGGAAAAAAATTAGGGTGCTATTTTGAGATTTCCTTATACGGGCAAATGCATAACGTATCTGCAGGACTTTCCAAGAAATAGAAATCAAAGAACGAAACCGCCACATGGGAAAAAGCCGTCGTAAGTAATAAAAGGGCGTTACTCTAAAAACCTTAAAAACAACATCTTTTATATCGAAAAGCGAGCGAATATTGTGACGAAGCATATTATATGTGTTTTATATTTTTCACCGGAATGTGACCGTACGTAAGTTTGTGTACAACAGTAAACGCGCTTTGTCAATATCGAATATTAGACGGGAAAAAACGAACGGTTTCCGTCATCGTGTCCGTCGCGTATTATCGCAGCGGCGAGCCTGTTCATCGCGTACGGCATGGAGCGTTTCGTTCTTTATTTCCATAATTCCCTTTCAACAAAGTTCGTTTCGCTCCGGGGACGTTATTATTTCCCGGAACATCCTGCGTTTCCCTCGGGATACACTGATCTTAGGCTCAGGCGCGTTGTTTCTGCGAAACAGATACTTTGCCTACACAAGAGTATATCTTATAAATTGCGCGCATAATACACAAAATTGATTTTCGAACAACTACGCGGATAGTATACTCGTTGTTTTCTTAACCCGAGACAGCGCAAATCGATAGACTCCGAGACTTTATGATGTCCCAATTGTACTTATTTCCTTTCCATAGTATTTTCCGTCCATTAGATATTTCGAAACATTTCCCCTTATCGCCGTATATATATATCGCGTACTTTTTTCTGTCTCATCACGTGCACCTATTTCTGCTATACAATTATCATACTCCCCTCATATACTACACCTTAGACTTGACACATTTAATACGCAACAACAACGGCTTCGTGAAACTGTCCAGCATCCGATACAATATTCGTTGCAGGAAATAGATTTCTATCCAAGAAAAGCAGTGAACGAAGATGCTCAACGACGTCAAATTTCCCGTTATTTTTATCGCGTGCAATATGTATTCAAAACTAGTATTTAAATTTGAGTTACTTCCGCACATATTCCCTTATAACAGCCGACCAAGCTTTTCGTTTTTTTTTTAGTTTTAAATATATATATATGTATAACTGATGTAGCGCTTTTTATCTTCATCTCTCGCAGAGTTTATGTCAAATTCTTGAATCTGATTTAATCTCGAGAGAAACGAACATCGTTTAAGAACTCGTGCAACCATCGTACTCTTATATTTCATAAAAATGGATGGAAACTTTGTGATCCCTTCCTTACTGCGGGCGTGTAGTAAAGTTTCCAAAATGCACTCTCGGCACGGTGAAAACTTGTAGGTGCTTACAATTTACTGCATCGGGCTTAAAGCGAAAAGGGTATAATATCCGTAACATAATATAAGTAGAATAGTATTTTACGGAATCCCTGTTACGGTTTTGAAACTGTACTTATGACATACGAATAGATAAATAAATAAATGTAATCGAGATTCAATGTTCAAAATTAAGTATACTTCATGCGTTATATATATCTAATACCTTTAAATGAGCAATTCTTGTATAAATAAATAAATATATATATAATCTGAATCTTGGAAACAGCTTTTCATGAAATTTAGTATGCAGGAGGTTTTAAAAGCGATAAATCGATCTAGCTAGGTTTAATTTTAAGAAGACGTCGTTTTATCCGTGTTTTTAGGCAATGAAAAACGTATTATGTAATAATATATATATATTTTATAATATTATTAATAGAATAGGAAGGTAAATTTCGAGTTATTAGATCTTCCTATTAAACGATGCTCCTTGTGGTCTATTTTTAAGACTTTTAAATTAGAAGAAAATTATGCGCGTTGATATAGAGCAACGACAATTTGCAGATTATTTACTAAAATTAGGCAACGGCAAAATGATCCTAAATACTATGGAAGAAATTGAATTGCCACAGAATATCATTTTACGCAACAACCTTATTGACGAAGTATTTGGTAACTGCTTAGCCAATGAAAATTATGACTGGATGAAAGACAGAGCAATATTCGCTTCTCTTAACAAAGATGTTGAAAAAATTAATGATGATATAGTTGTCGAGTTTCCCGGAGAGTACAAAATCTACTATAGCCATGGTTCAATGAAAGATTAACCTGAAGGAGCCGTCGAATTTACAACGTAATTTCTCGATAATGTTAACATTTCAGACTTGCCACTACATGAACTATAATTGGAAAAAAATGCGTTCATAATGTTGTTGCTTAACTTAGACGTATCAGAACGGCTATATAATATTGTAAGACTCATTGTTACAAGTCTGTACAATCACATAATAAAGGCGAAAATTGTTACTGGCAAACAATCTTGCAAAGAAGTATATATACCAAGGATAACCCTTGACTCATGAAAAGGACAACTAGGATACACCATGCAGCGTCACTAATTTCCAGTTAGATCTACATGGCAAAGCCATGACTGTCCACAAATTCCTAGGGCAAACATTCGAATCTGTTGGAGTTGATTTAAAGTCTAGTCTGGTCTTCATGTATGGCATGTTATATCTAGCATTTTCTAGAGTTAAGCGATCAACTACGTTAAAAGTCCATCTTCCAAAAAATGAAAATCCTTGACATACCCGCAATATAGTATAGAAGGAAGTATTAGATTAAGACCCGATTTCATAATTAAAACTGATGATAACAATATATATATATTTACGTAGTTAATTGATAAACTGTAAAAAATTAAGTACTTGTTTTTAATATAATGTTAAACTAATTACACTCGGGATTTTTTATTTAAATAACCAGTTCATATATTTTTATTATTATGTCCATAAGATCAAAAAATATTATTTATATTTCATCAGTAGGTAATTTGTATCTAAATATATATTACACAAAACACGATTTTTCCAAAAAAAAAAAAAAAAAAAAAAAAAAAAAATACCGAGCAAAACTTGGTTATTCCATATTATATATATATAAATGATTTGAATTCCAATTTAAAAACAAAATATGTAAATAATTATTATCATAACAGTTTTAAAATTAAATATAATATTTAAGTCGTACGAAAATAATTATTATTGTAAAACAAAAATATAAAATTATAATAAATAATATTTATCTTTAAAAAATTTTTTTTAAATAATTCCATTTCACTAACGTATTAAACGAATGCATGTACTTGTAATTTCAAAATAACAGTATAATTTAATTCGCTAATAGTAGTTTTTAAGCCATAATCTTTAATTATAGATAAATTAACATTTCATTATCTTAAAATTAATATGCTTCTTTTCCCAATATAACAATGTAGTGAAATAATCAAAACATTTACCCCCGAGGATCGACGAAGAAATTAATAATATAACGTATTTTTCATCTTCCTCGCCTTATTCTCCCAGTTATTTGGGGTCGGCCACCTGACCAAAGAGGTTGAGGACCACTTAACCTCCACTTGACTGGATTTTCCATATCATTTACGCACATACCGGCAGTCCTCATATCACACACAATCCCGTTCAATCAATTCTTCTTTGGTCTCCACTTTCCACTTCATCCTTCCATGCTCAATTCCATAACTGTTCTCACTGCTTGCTTCTCTCCTCATAACATAATCATCTAAGTGTATTTTTCCTCATTTTATCTATAATTGACGCTACTTCTATGCTTCCTCCTATATATTCATTTCTTATCTTATCTCCTTTTGTCACCTAACTCATCCATCTAAGCATCCTCATCTCGCCTACGCACATTCTTTACTCTATTTTCTTGTCCATCGCCTAATACTATGCAACCATACACCATAGCTGGTCTCACTACACTCTTATAGAACTTACCTTTCATTTTCATTGGAATTCTCTTATCGTACAAGATACCAGGAGCTTCTCTTCATTTGATCCACAGACACCTAATCGTATACTACACATCCTCGTCAAAACCTCCGTTTTTTGTACAAAGACCCTAAATACTTAAAACATTTAACCTCCTTTATCTCGTCCCCATCTTTTGTCATTCCACTTCTCGGTTCATCTACTTGTTTCTTTTCTTCAAACCTATGCTCTATGTAATCTGTCTTATTTTTATTAATCCATAATTTCTTCATTTCCAGATCTAATCTCCACACGTCGAGACTTTGATTAGCTTCCTCCCAATTTTCTCCTTCCAACACAATATCGTCCGCAAACAACATACACCTTGGTACTTCTCCCTGTATTTCTTTTGTAACCGCATCCATTATTATCGAAAACAAATACGATCTTAAAGCCGATCCTTGGTTCACATTTACACTTACCTTAAAACCTTCCGTTTCTCCACATACACTTTTAACACGAGTACATGCTTCTTCATACATATCTGCATTAATATATGTTTTTGGTATTCCTTTCCTCCTTAACACCCACATTAAAACCTCTCTCGGAAACTTGTCATACGCTTTTTCTAAATCCATAAACACTTTGCAAAGATTTTTCTTCTTCTCCCTATAATTTTCCACATGCTGCCCTACACAAAACAGTGGTTCCATAGTCAACTTTCCTGGTATAAAACCAAATTGATTTTTGGTCACTGATGTCTCTCTTCTTATTCTTTTATCCATGATCATTTCTCAAATCTTAAAATAATGACTCATCAGCTTTATACCATTATAATAACTATATGGTTGTACGTCTCCTTTACCTTTAAATATTGGCATCACTACACTCTTCTTCCACTCGTTTGTCATTTTCCTCTCTACGATCACTTTGTTAAAAAGGTTTTTTTAACTACCTTATACCAACATATCCTAACATTTTCCACACTTCCACTGGAACTTCATCTGGTCCTACAGCTTTTTTTTTCTTTATCACCCTCATAGCCTCCTCTACCTCCTTCTCGCTAATTAAGTCTGTTAAACCTTCGTTCCACGGGATACCAAAAAAACTCTTTCCATCTTTTTTTTACATCCTCATCTTTCGTTAGCACTCTGTTATTGTCACTTTTAACACACCATACATTTAGAAAGCCCTTTGGTCGTTTCTCTCTAATTTTAGCCAATCTATAAATTTCTTTTTCTCCTTTCTTTGTTTCCAACTTATCATATAATTCCTTATACATCTTAAATTTTGCTTTGCTTTTTGCCTTCTTTGCTTTATTTCCCAAACTTTTATATTCTACCCAATCTTTCCTCATTCTGCTCTTTTGCCACGCCTTAAATTGCTTTTTCTTTCTCCTTATAATCTTTAGAACTTCCTCATCCCACCCACACGTTTCTTTATTTTCAGGCATACTACTCCTGCTCTCCCCGACAACTTCCTTTGCTGTGTCCTTTACACGAGTAGCCATCCTATTCCATACCTCATTTATATTCCCCTCAACCTTCTACTACCTCCTTTCTTTTACCTTCTTTACAAATTCTTTTTCTTTGTCCCTATTAATTTCCACCATCGAATCCTCACTTCCTTCCCTACGTTATTTTTTCGTACACCCTCTTCCCACTACACCACAACACCATTACCATTTGTCTATGCTGTATTATTATCCCCTCGCCAGTAACTTTACAATCCTTCACTCGCTTTACACTCTCATTTTCACATAAGGTCATGAATCTGTAATCGATTACCTTCACTTTTATACGTTATATAATGCTATTCTTTCTTCCTAAAATACGTGTTTAATACTGTTATATGATAAGATAATGCAAAATCCAGAACTCTTTCTCCAGCCTCGTTCCCTTCTCTAAAACTATTTCTTCCATGTATTCATTCATATCATCTCCTCTACCAACCGACATGTCCATTGATGTCCATATTTCTTGTGACGCATAAGCACTCACTACATTCAATACTTTTTCCTCTAACATTTATTTCGTTACTATTACTCTATTACTTTTTCTTACCACGTCCACTAATTTAACTTTCATTTCCTCGTCCACTAATTGTTCTACACCATTCCTTGTACAATTCTTACTGGAGTATATTATTTTATACCTCTCTCCTACTTCTTTTGCTTTCTCCCCTCTCCACTTTGTTTCCTGCACACAACAAAAATCGACTTTTCTCCTTTTCAATACCAATTCTCTATTTCTATCAGGCAGCGTTCCAATATTCCATATAGCTATTCTTATTTTATATCTATCTTTCTCGCAATTCTCCCTCGAGTTTCTAAAATTCAGTGTTAATGTCTGTACACCGATGACACTTCACGCGTTTGGTAGACCCGCACACGTGACTGAAGAAATGGCTATCACACCTATTGTCCGGCTGGCATTTTACATTATGTTCCATCTATCTTTCTTTCCTTCTACCTGTTGTCCTCGCGCACATATGAGATGGAAATATCCACCTACTTGATTTATTGGATCTCTCATACAATTTGATTGCATTTTTACACCGGCTGTCAAACTGACGCAATCTCATAATTCACCTTTTTCAACAGGCTGAGGGGCGTGGAGGTATACTGATCCCATTCCACAGGGACTTAGGGTTGCTTCAGAGTACAGATCTTAATACTCCTCACTGACTTGAGACGCAAACTATGTCGTTATCAGGTTACAACCTCAAATAACTAGGGTCCGCAGGTTCGTCAAGCTTGTTTCTCTTTTCAGAATACCCCTGTGAGAAATGAATAATATTACGTACTTACGAATAGTCTTAAATTTAGATTGAACAGTTTATTTTATTATATTCAACGTTTATATTTTATTCTTAAAATAGGGATATATTCATTAATAAAATCATGTTTTTGGTAAATATGAAAGATATAAAAATGTGATTCTCAATTTACAATTTGTACGGATTAAACCACTGTTATACAAATATACTGGGCATTAAATAACTGGTTTAACTAAACCTAAATAGTTATAAATATGACAGTTGTCGATAAAAATATTCGTCGTATTCATTAATGTTTAAATAATAAATAAATAATGGTTTTTATTAAAATAAATAATAGATATTCATTTGTAAGTTTATTGAAAATCATGTCAACCATACTTAAACGAATTGCCATACTAAAACGAAATCATATTAGTTTTTAAAAGTTAAATAAATTTCCACGTCAATTAGATTCATAAAAATGTTAAAATTCAACGCATGAAACGGTTATAAAATATTTACAAACAACCCGACTATAAAGTATTAATTAATTAATGCGAATAAATCCACGAAGGAATTTAACAACATGAGGCAAAATACCCATGCGACTAACACATATATTAAATATTTCTCTAATTTCGATATGTCGTTGAAATATACATTTAAAATAATTTCATTCGTTTACAATTTTGTAATTGGTATATTTTGTATCATCGTATCATTGTATCAACGATACGTTTTAATGACAAACAAAACATTAAATAAAACCATAAATATATCGATCGTTTTTAATTATTAGAGGAAAAATACACAGCATTGAATTCATTGGACGATAATAATAAAAATTGTGAATCGCTTTATCGAAATACGGTATGTTAATACATTGCGAACTTCTCGAAATCAGAAATTATCGTAAACCCTAAAGCGAAACAGTTTGATTTCGGTAAACTGGTACGAATAAAGATTATATTTTCAGCTAAACAATAGTTACGAACCATGATATAATTGTAATATTTTTATATAATATTTATACGACGTTTACCTTACAAATAAAAATACAAACTTTTAGGTATCAACAGGAATAACGCCAATATCAAAATGCGTAATTTTTTCATACTTGTTTACGTTGAAATAAAATGGCCTTCGTTATATTGTTGAATATTTACACTGGAGTTAAAATTCGCGATACAATTAACGGTTTTCGTACATAATTCGCATTCTTTAAAAAAGTACTTCAGTCCGGTCTACTCCAAACAGGAACGCAGCTTTTTACACGTAATATGTGCGTAATTTAACACGACAACAAAATATAATCACAATAATGTCAATGGCGAATTTCGAGAATTTTGCGTATGTTGATGGAAATTGTAATATAATTACGCGCGAAGCATATTACGTATGGTAGACGAATAGCGAAACTATTAAATAATTATAATATACGCGTTTGTTCGATTCGATGATAATCCAAGGTTGAGACACCAGCTAAATAGAGCGGTTCAAATTGGTAATATCTTCGGAATATATTAACGATAGCTTTTAGACTAGCTTCGTTATTTTCTGCACTAGGACATAGTGCACTGAGTTAAAACGTTTCGATTTTCGTATTGCGCGCGATCGTCTTTTTAATGCTAATATACGTCTACCCCGTAGACCCACCGTTATAAAAAATTCCGTTTAAACACGATACGTGGCCCGAGAACGTCGTCGGTATGAATGTGGGACGAAATTCGTAGTAAGTGAAAAAAAAAATTAATATAAAATTCTTCGTGGAAAAAAATACGAACGCAAACGGCATGACCACGGAACGATATGATACGTATATAGCGTGCGAATACGTCGTTCGTAAAAACCTATTGTGACCGAAAATTCTATTTTATTATATTTTCGCAAAAAACTAAACGATAATTATAAATTGTCTTTAATATTAACGAGTATTCTGTTAAACGCGTCGTTTGTGTGGTGCCGCGACAACGAACATTTTGTGCTTTTCAGCGATTTTCGCTCCATGCCTATATCATGTAAACATCCGTATTGTTGTAATTATATTAGGCTACTCTAAAGCCCAAAGTCCCTTAATTTAAATGGGCTTAAAAATTAATTTTTTAATTACCTAATTTGGAAATTACAATAATAATAATTGCGTGTCTTTTGGTAATTTAGTATCGTAAAAAAATCACTTGTCTCGATCTCATTTAGGAACACAATTAAAAAAAAACCGTTGGCTTTTCGATGCACTTGAGAGAGAAAAACAAATATATGTTTATATTATGTAGGTCGCGTTAAAAATATTCTTTTCTTCGTTGGAAACGGTTTCGAATTTTATTATTTTAGTACACTGTTCAGACGACCGAATTCGTTCATTTAACCGGGCGGTATCATTAGCATTACGATTTATGAGATTGGAGGGGACGTAAATATTACATTTTGAATAATTCAAATACCTTAATGGACCGGATTTTTTTGTTTCAAATAATTTAAACAAACTTACGAAGTGGTGGTTAATGGAGGTTAAAGAAATGCCGCGGCATTCCGCGTTTGTTCGTCAATACAAACTCGCGACAAGCATCCGACAAAAGCAATCCAAAAACGTTGTTTCATTGACAAAATAGCTTCGGCATAGTGCGAAAGTCGTGAACGGGTAATGTGCGTCACGCGTACCGGTACAATATACGTACGCGTGTATACAATGATCCGATCAGACGTCAGCAGCAACTAAATATACGTCGGTGGTGTTGAGGGCCCGATCGAAAGCGTTCCCAGATCGAATTGTATTGGATTTGAAATTTACGTACTTCGGCAAAGAGTTACACAGTTCTCGTACTTCGATTGGGCGATACACGCGTATAACATTACTTCCCGAGGCTAATTCCAAAATTATCAATATATGCTTATAATTTATTTGCACGATATTTGTCAACCGTTCAATTTAATAAAACGCATTACAAGTTCACGACCCACAGCATTATTTCAGTCAAATATATATATATATGGTTACCATCGAAAATCGTAATTGTATATATATATTTTTTCCATTATACGTTTATTTGCAATCATTATCTGGTGTATTCGGTTAACGTTTTTTTTCGTTCTTTTTTAATGACTCGAAACGCTTATTTTACGTTGTTTCGCGTAATCATTGTTATCGATAAATATTAGGAAATAACGATTCGAAAAAACAAGATTAATTAACGTAAAGTTTCGCTTCGATTATTTGAACGAAATATAAATACGCGGATATTGTATACCGGATAGGCCGTACAATTCTCAAATAAACGAAAAAAGTAAAATTAAAAAAACATTTTGCACGTGTACATAAATATATATTTATTTATGGACTGTGGTTGACCGTCATTGTGGCACAATGGATATTCTCGTATTCAGTATCGAACCAACGTTGATTAGCGTTTGGACGTTTTGATTTCGTTGTTAATTGTTTATCCGAAAACCTACGTCGCAGTACATTTCCATTGTCCAGTCAACTGAACGTATTCGGACAAACCTACATCCAATACAAACACCATGACTCACCTTTTTGATTCTGCATGTTAATTTATTACCATAATCGTTACACCCAGTAACATAAAATCGACCGCTATGAAACGGAAAGGCACAATTTACAATTGTATATTTACGTACATATCTATAAACGACACGTTATACTATACATATATACATATATATATATATATATATATATATATA
>JAIPRN010005256.1:0-11272 GCA_025469175.1 Geopemphigus sp. TES_GeoC_2020 | reverse complement strand
ATAATAATTACGAAATATTACGAAACAAATAAAAATATATTGGAATTCCGTGAAATGGTTTAAGAATTAAATAACTTTGATATTAACGAAATACTGAAAATTATATTACTTACTACTTTCTCCTTCGTATTTGCGTTTTGCTATATGTAAAAGAAAAGGATGATTATTAAAAGTATTGCTCGTATAAAGAATACACAACGCAGTATACTAAAATCGCTCGAATGTAAATATCTCGTAGTTTGATAGCTAAATTGTATATTATTTTGAGGAAAATATACATACGATGGGCTCGTGTACTCTCCAATATCACAACGAGAACCAAAGTTAATAAAGCAAAACGATAAATATTAGAAATAGAGTTCATTTCGGTTGTTTCGTTTTTCACGTTAAATCAAATATTGCCTATCAATATACGTCTAGATATACGCCGAAAATTCTACAGAACGAATATTATTATTCCTAGATATTTTATATTACGCAAAATATAATAAATACGTCTCTTCAAATAATCTCAACAATCCGACATTCAGATGAAATATATTTTTTACGTTTTAGGTCAACAAATTTCGTTTGTTGTTCCCGTATTTACGCAAATGGCGAATATATTGTCTGTGAAAATATGTGCCAACGCAGATTGTTTGAATAAATTTAATTATTGAACGCGAATCCGTCGTTGAAATTTGACAAAAACGTAAAATTCTTATCGTAAATCAAAATTTTGTCTCTAATTTTTCTTGTTGTGGGCAAGATGAATGGTATTAAATACATAATAATTCGGTTATCTGTCACACGACGACTGTATAAAAGGAGCATACGTTTTTTGATCAATTTTGTATCGCGATTAATAATTTTTATATTAGCTTCTACTAGTACGGAATAATTATAATATAGAATTGTTATTAATGATAAGTCCCAGGATGCTTGTAATTCTCCGTCATTAATACCTTAATTGGAAATTAATTTTTAGTCAAACATAGATGTCAACATTTCTACGATGTACATGGTAGACGAAGAACATAACGTATATGTTCTGGTGGGATATAATATTCATGACGAGTCCAAATGTTGCGTTTAACGTATTTATATTCTTACCGATCAAGCGCAATATTGTTGATCTGAATACTATTGACTGAAGTCACATTTTTGTTGACACAGTACATACCTTCGAAGTGGCATATGAGTACATTAATACGATTTTTATCGATATAAAAAAACCCGATATTTCGAAGTTGTTTTTGTACCTTATATATTGTACAAGGTGGGGCATGGTTACTTCATTATCTGAAACTATTGCCACTAAGTGGCTATTAATAGCAGAGCGTTAATTTATGGCGCGTTCGAAAGCTCGTTATCTAAGGTTTTTATTATGACTAGTTCAGTATCGACAATGCAGTGGACAAAGCAAAAGCGCGGTGGAGGCCTACTTTTCTTTCAGCAGTTCGATCATCGCAACTCGGCGTGAATTCAGAAAACATTTCAATATCGCACCTGCACGTCGTGTGCCTGATCGGAAATCGATTTGTTTGTGGGCGGACACGTTCAGGAATACCGGTAATGTGTAGAAGAAACGTAACGGACCTTCCAGAACCGTCAGGATGCCATTATTGGCCCATGGTTCTTCGAAGGGAACGCAAGAGCAGTTAAGGTCAATTGTGAACGTTATGTCAGCATGATTGAGAATTTTCGTCTAACCAAACTCGAAGAAATGAACGCAGGGGAAGTGTGGTTTCAACAGGATGACGCCACGGATCACTCGGCAAGAAGGTTAATGAATCTATTGCGCGAACACTTCCCCTCTTAGAGGCGATCTTCAGTGGCCAGCGCGATCGCCAGGTTTAGCCCCATGTGATTTTTTCCTTTAGGGCTACCTTAAATCTTTGGTGTACACGGATCGTCCAAAGACCCTTCGTCATCTGAAAAACAGTATTCGTGCGCTATTGCTGGCGTAGACACAGATATGCTGGAAAAAGTGGACAGAAATTTCAAATTCCGGTTAACTCAGTGCATTGACGAGTACGGTGGCCACCTTCGAGATATCGTTTTTAAAACCCGTTGAAATAAAACTTAAAATGTCCTCCTGTATACACAAAAAATAATTAAATTGATATTGCCAATACTTTGCGTGTTATGATTTTTTAAAATAAGGAAGTTACCACGCTTCACTCTGTACTTTATACCAGGCATAAATATATACACGGTATTCAGTTCTTTATAGATGTCATTTTAACTATATTGTCGGTATTCCCAGAGGATCAAGCGTCAGTTCGTATTTATTAAAACAAAAACTATAAAATATTTGCGCGTTATTTATTCACACCAAAGAAACTAAAATAACTATATTGATTGTTATAACAATTACGAAGCGCATTCGTATACATGACAAGTGATGGCGCGTGTATTTTCGCCCGAAAATTTCTTACGCGGTGTACTCTTTATTTATTCATGTTCATCAGTAACACTGCCGCCCATAAAGGGAGAATATACGGGAAAAAAATGCACAAAACAATTTATAATGCATAGATATATATTGTAAAACGAATTCGAATACATATAACATAATTTGTTTTTGAAACGATTCGCGTCCCGATATAAGTATTATTAAAAATTCGTTAATTTCGTATAATATTATTCCGTATTATTGAAAAACACGCTATAGAGTAGACATTTCTGCGTCCGACTATGACGTAACAGTATTCATCTGTACAAAGCGTATCGGATTCCGAACAAAATATTTTCTCGGTCCTCGTGACTAGAACTTTTATCTTTATTTTGGTGATAATCATGCGGGTTCCGGCAATATTGTTGTGGGCTTGGTGTGTTTTCGAAATCTAAAAAAATCAATACCGTATACAGCGGATCGCTAAACTAACTGGCCCGTTAATATTCGTATACGCCTACGTTTTCAAGTAGAAATTAGCGTTCGGAACGATCGTTGAAATATATCGAAACGTAAACGGAAAGCTTCATGCCACGCCGTAACGAACGACCTAAGTACGTCCCACACCGAATCGACGCGAAACACTCGCTGTTTCGTACGTACAATAATTGTAAATGATCCGATACGTCAGTTGGGCGTGTTTGATTATAATTTCGGTTTATCCTGGTGGCGACGCGAATCACGGTACGAAGTTAATGATGTGTCCGTAACTAATCATTAAGGACAAAAGACAACACCGAACGTTCTCGTTTCAGGTGACTAACAATTAACTATTTATAAATCGCGGGGAAACATTTACGCCTTATTTCGTCGCCATCGCCATAAATAAATCCAACACAGTTTACTAGTTATCAAAACTTTTAAAGGATTTTTTATGTCTCTTATTGTGTTCATTATAATAGATACAATTAGAAATTTTTGTAAACGCATTTCCGACATACAGATAGTAGTCTCTAGTAAATCCTAAACAAATACACAATACCGTTATATTATTCGTAATTGATATGGCGCTTAAAATGTATTCGTTTATTTCGAATCAACTGTTCGGACACGATATCCGAACGTGTACTAATAATCGTATTTATAAGTTTAGCCTAACAAAAACAAGCGTTTCGACTGATTGAAAAAGAATGATATCGTTCGAAATGTGTACGTCGAATTATAATCGGAATCGGATTAGAAATATTTTTTATAATATATAATAAATATATATTTATATGACTTAAAAAATATACAACAAAACTCTAAAAAATTATGAAAATGCGCTTCGCCATGTTTTTATAGGATTCAATTATATTATACGTAACGCCTAATGTACAATTTTTGTTTTTATAAGAACGTTAAAATTTACACATAATGTATTCTATATATACACGTATATATATGTATGTGTGTGTGTGTGTCGCAAATTTCACCAAAAACTATAAAATAATTAAAATCAAATTTTGTACATTTTTAAGACAAAACATTAACTAAAATAAGCCATTATTAGCATAATTAGCCATTATGAAGACTACTCGTTACATTTATAACGTACCGACTAAATGTTCGTTGTTTTCAACTATAAAAAAGAAATAAAAAATTATCAGCAAATAACTTACATATATATTTATTTATTTTGTATTTAAAAACTTAGGAGTTCAGTATTCTAACAATATTTAAAGAATTTTAAATATCGAAAATAATTTTGTTGCTATGATCCACTGATCGTTAATTTGAAATACTTGACGTAGCTAATATTGTTTGATAACGAACCCGAATTCGTATATATTTTCAATAGCCGCTCGAACTTATTTCAATCATTCGATGAATGGAAACAAGTTATTTTTAATCGGTGCACAACGTTATAGTTCAAGAATATTGTTAACGCAAAACCGACTAAATGTCGAACACTTATGGTAAGCTTTATTTTAGAAAAATTGACGCGTTCAAATTTACCTAAACTTAGATATCCTTACGACAACGCTTTCGATGCAGTGACTGCAAAATGAATAATGACTATTAATATGATTTTCGATTGATCTAAAGAAAACGAATTGTCCCAAATCATTTCCGATGATTATTTTTTTTTAAACGATATTATTTTAACTTAAACAAACACGTTCCAACTATCCTTTAAATGACCTTCATAAACACGCCTATGATTTTTATAAAAAAAATAATACTTACTGTCAAATATTTGAAACAGTTCAACTACACAATTGTCAGAATGTAATATATTGTATTTCGACGTTAGCATTAATCGCAATACGAATAGTAACTTCTTTTAAGCAAATATAATATAAATATTTTGTTCGAAGATATTTACTGTATAAAATTGTGATAAGAGAAAATTAAATTTAACTAACGATGAACTAAATGTCGTATAACACAGAGTCTCTCGCATTATTTTATAAGAACAAATCTATTTATCGTAATTGTATAATCTACGTAATGTTTACTATTCTGAATTTTAGAATTTGGGAATACTAATAACGTTTTCTATTGCGGCAGTGAGATTAATTAATATTAAAAACGATTTATTCGCGTAAACATATTTTAGAAATAAACTTACTTTTACAAGTTTGTAATTCCATTTCGTCTGTAATATAGTTTATAAAACGAAAAAATCCCGTTTAATAATTCGTTTGTTATCATTTCTTCGCGAAAAACAAAACGCACTAATTATAATAAAACGGCGTGTATAAAAATTTATTAATTCGCCCATAACATATAATTTATAACGTTTTAAGAAATAACGAGAAAATTTAAGAGAACTGACGGGAAAGAATAATAAAAAATTAGCACTCGCTTTCAACGTCTTGCGTTTCGCACCAATCAAGTGGGTTTATCAATTCCTCGCCCTCCACAATTCTGTTGGCTATTCAAAACGGAAAATATTTACTTACGCGAATAACGTTAAAAGAACGAATAAAGTATTTAGATTAATTATACATACATGTAATTATTTTAAAATGAAGCAGTTTATAATACAAATATACCCTAGCTAACAAATAAAAATATTTACGCGCTATGAACAGCAATATAAAAACTATATAAAGGCCGTGGGTAATCAAAATGTAATGAAATTCAGAAACTCGATGTTTCTGTCACGAAATAAAATAAGCGTGTGTAAAACGGATATAGTTCTTAAAATTTAATTATAATAATCGTACCTAATTATAAATTAAGCGATATTGTTGTAAGGCATTCTAAATATTTTACGACGAAACGTTAAGCTTATTCCTTAAACTCTTCCATCGTCGTTTATTAAAACTTATGGTTCACCTATACTGCTATTTATGAATGACGCGCTAATAAATATCGAATAAACGTTTCACTATACTTTGACTGTTCGATATTAACAAATTAATGAATTACTGTAACCGTCTTCGTTGATCTTATTTTTCAAACCGTTTTTGGCTAGTAAACGAAACAAATTTCCGTCGTTAATATTATATATATATACGAGGACGTTCCGATAAGTACTTAGCCTACAAAAGAAAAACGAAAATTTTGGAAAAGTGGCCATTTATTTCTCAACATAGTCTCATTTTAGCTCGATACACTTGACCCAGCGATACTACAACTTCTTTAACTCATCTAAAAAATACGTTTTCTCGAGGTCTGCACAGTAGGCCTCCGTGACGACGATGACCTCCTCATTCGGCTCAAATTTCTGTCCGACGAGTGACTTTTTCAAGTTTGGAAACAAAAAAAAGTCGCACGGGGCCAAATCTGGAGAATACGGTTGATGGAGCAACAGTTCGTAGTGCAATTCGACCAATTTAACCGTGGCGACGGCGGAGGTGTAAGCCGGTGCGTTGTCATGGTGAAAGAGCACCATTTTTTTTCGCCAAATGGAGCCGTTTTTTCTGCAATTCGGCGCCGAATCGGCCCAATAATTCGGCATAGTAGAGCCCTGTGACCGTTTTGCCCTTCTCCAGGTAGTCGATGTAGACCACACTTTGTGAATCGCAAAAAACTGTAGCCATCACCTTTCCGGCCGATAGGACGGTCTTCGCCTTCTTCGGAGCACGTTCGTCGGGTGAAGTCCACTGTTTCGACTGTTCCTTGGTCTCTGGTATATACCAGTGAATCCATGTTTCGTCAACGGTCATGAAACGACGAAGAAACTCCCTCGGATTGCACTTAAACAGCGTCAAACAGTGATCTCACGGTCGCGCTTGTTGTCCGGAATGAGCGAACGCGGCACCCATCGCGCCGACAGCTTTCTCATGCCCAAAATTTCACGCTATAACCCACGAGGTCTTTTGAGATGCCTACTGTTTCAGCTATCTCGCGCACCTTCAATCGGCGATCTGCCAATACGAGATCGTGGATTTTTATTACGTTATCGTCCGTGGTAGCCATTTTCGGGGCACCTGGGCGCGGCTCATCAAAAACCGACGTGCGACCACGTTGAAACTCGTTAAACCAATTTTCGATGATCGCCATGAAAGGAGAAGAGTCACCGTACACAGCATCCAAACGCTCTTTGATTTCGCTGCGCGATTTCCCTTCCAAAAACAAAAATCAAATCACCGACCGATATTGCTCTTTTTCCATTTTTCTAAAATTCGCGAACACGCCCACTCAAAACAAAACTACGAATCCGATTCGGCTGAAATTTTGACAGTAGCTGTCTACAAGAATGTACCACTAATCCCTCTTGCGATACTGGTATTATCAGGCGATAAGGCTAAGTACTTATCGGACCACCCTCGTATATATATATATATATTATACACGTATTTTAATTTCAACGAATACAATTTATGATATCGCGATTAAGAAGTCGACATGAAGTTGTACTACAGACAAATCGTATTTGACAAAAACACGAATATACGACAAATTCTTAGTAAAGTGCGTATAATTGTTAAAACTGTTATTTACTTCTACTTACTCGGTGTTAAATAAGCATGTAAGAAAGCTTCTGAGGTGCCGCCATTGGCTAAAAAGAAATACCCGACAATTAAAATATTACTTTTATTTCGTGTCGATAACCGCGAAATTGAGTTCATAATTATTATTCGAATAATAGTAGAAATCGATTTAGATATATCGAAAACAATATCAAAGTCGCTTACCATTAAAACCGCCAATATTTACGAGCGCCGCTGATTTATTAGCAATTTAAATTCGGGTAATAATACGAGTTAAAATTATTGAAAAAGAAAAAAACTAATAATTTTATCGGCACGCTATATATTATATTCCTATGATTTTGGGCAATTCGTCAACGTTGATTTTCGCGAGTTCAAAATAAGAAAATTTATAAGTAAACCCAAACAATTCATGTTCCGATCGTCCGAAACATAATGATTTAATTTTTTCACCCCTTGTTCATTATAGACAATTTTGTTTGTCAATTATTTCGTTCAAGACGGCCGTAAATATTAATTTCGTTGATCACATATTATAAATACGGAATTTTGTAAACTTACAGGAATACATTTTAGCTAACGATGCAAAAATATAATATCGAATTTCTTCGGGAATATTTTAAAATAGTCGGAAACAATATTTTGTGTGACCGACACGAGCTCAATTTTCAAAAAGTCAATTTCGTACCAATTAATGAGTTCTATAAACCCGAAACTCGTAAAAAAACATTTTAAAAATGTTTAGAATAAAAAAAATATTCCGATATTAATATTATGTATACCGTCCTTTTGAATATTAGCTACTTATATCGGATATATTGATGTGTTACGTACACTAAAAGTAATAAAACGTTTAAGCATATTGTTTTTAAAAAACTGATCGATTTAAGACTGTTGCTCGTATTGAAATTTAGGACTGAACATATGTAAAAAGGTACAACGAAATTTCTTATTCTTCAAATGTGTTGTCATTCAGCCTAATGGTTTATAATGAATGTATAATGATTTATAATGGTTTGTAATCAATATACTGTTATAAACAATCTTTTTATTCCAGAATAAATTATAGCACACGGCGCACGCGGATTTATACATAATATACGTCGAATAGGCGATTAATTAAATCCATTTAAAACGAAATACGACGAAATAAAATACGTAAAATACAATTCAATCTTACCTAGACAATCTAAAGTTAAAAAATTAATTATACCGTTTGATTAGAGATACGTATACTTAAATTGCGCATTTATCTTGATTAAAAAAACTATATTGTAAAATATTAATAATTGTATAATGTCACGTTAATTACTGTTATAGTTATCGTTGTTTTTAGCTATTAACAAACATTCAATTATTAAATTATTTACTCTGATATTATAATATTATTATTATAAATACGTAAAATGTTCCGGAATCGCTTAACATTCTTACAAAACGAATTAATTCGTTAATTATAATACAGCGTATTGTCACGGTGTTAAATTACGATTGTCATAATGTAATTATTTCTATACGTTTATTTTATTAAAACGAAAAAAAACTGTAAAATATCGTATGAATGGTACGTTGTAACGAAGGCCTATTCGAACTTTTATAATACGTGTACAATATTCTATAATTAGTTTTATTTTAAACTTATTATTTCAACAATGATAACGCAATACATCCATAATGGAACATCGCGACACGAATAATATCTAAATATATATATATATATATATATTTATTTATTTATTTATTTATCGAAATTGTTTAAAAATTAAATAACGTCGATTTTTAAAAATTATATATATAAAAATTCGATAATTTACAAATGGATTAAAATAATTTTGCTATATGTAAAAAGAAAAACAGACTGTTATTAAAAGTACTTATCGTACAAAGAATGCTCAACGAAACGAACGCAGTATACTAAGATGACTTAAACATAAACAACTAGCGGTTTATTAGCTAAATCGCCTATAACATTTTAAGAAAAATATACGTACGAAAAGCTCTTGTACTCTTGAAAATCACGACGAATGCCAATGTTATTAAAGTAAAATAGCATACGTTAGAAACGGCGTTCGTTTTCAATATTTTGTTTGTTTTTTCGAGTTAAATCAAAACGTTAACGAAATTTATTTCAATAAAATCCGTTTTAACGTGCAAGTGCGACGCGAAAAGGTACGTGTATTATGTCAACATAAACAACATAAGTTCGGTCGACAGTAGTCGGACTATGCGACGTAATATTGAACTACGTACGATCGCGATGTATCCTGTAGCCCCGTGATAATCATAATTGCTCAAAGGTATTTAAATGCGTTAATATACACAAAGGGTGTTGGCGCGTGTCGTACGTATTTTGCGACGTCGACTTATTTATTTCGACTAGAAGCGACGCCGCCACAAGGCGAAAGATACAAAATAAATAAATAACAACAATACGATTTGCAACGAACGCGGTGTAATTAAATATTTGATTACCGTAATTTTGTTAACAATTCAACGGTATACAGTAACAAGCATCTATAATCTACTTACATTAATTGAAAACAAACGCGAACAAATTTCGTACCGTTTATATAAATCAACCGTACGTAATTATCATTTACAATAGTCGAAAAATGAACGAATTTTATTGAAAATTATTGAACGTGGTAAAGACTGCCACGCGAATGTCCATACTGAGCATTCATCTAAACATCCCATGTTGAATTGCGAATCTAATATTTTCAACGTCCTCGTGACTGTTATAATTATCGTTGTCGTTCGTATCGGAACCATAGATATTTTCACAAAATTCTTTAGGATTCGGTACGTTATTGAAATCTAAAAACAAAATTATCGTACGCTACCCTTTACTTAATTGATTAACATAATATAATGAATAACAAGGACCGGGTTAACAGATTAAATCATTAAAACGTAATATTGAGACGATCCGTTTCGTATTTCGTATTAATTCGGGAAGTTACGTATGTTACGGTAATAAACCAGGTGATCGTTGTTCGATAAACAAAATCTATACGTAGTGTATAACGGTATGTGAATGAATAATCGTTCCGAACTAATATTTCGCCAAAACGTTATTGCGTGGACAAGAAAATAGAGCAGAGAATGAGTGTAGCAGGGATGAGATTGCTTGAGATGGATGAGTGGGGTGACAAGAGAAGATAGAATAAGAAATGAATAGCGGAAGCATAGGAAAGTAGCGTCAATTATGGATGAGATGAGGGAGAATAGACTTGGATCGTTAGGAGGAGAGAAAATTCGAAAGGAGTAGGAACGGTTATGGAATCGAGCGTGTAAGGAAGAAGCGGAAGACCGAGGAAGAAGTGGTTGAACGTGATGGAGTGTGTTATGAGAGCTGCTGGTGTGTGTGTGTAAACGATGGTGATCGGGTCGGTGGAAGTTGAGGGCCAAGGTGGCGGACCCCGAATAGCTGGGAAAAGAATAGGCGGAGAAGAAGAAGACTAGTAACGACAGTAACGCGTGTTACATTATACAATTGCGTATTATTGAGGTAATGACAAGAATACCTTGGGACAACTTCCGGCGTTACGATTTAATGCGGACGGTAATAATAAAGACTATCGATTAGCTTATCGCGCAAAATTCGCGACATTTTCGTACGTACATTGTGTTATGCTCGTAAATGTTTCCCCGAGAAACAAATAGTACGCCTTCACGTTTTCTAAACAAAAACGTTACACGATTAATTAACCGATACGCGTTATTCGTATTATCATTTGCCGGCACCGCTGGTGCAGACAACTGTACGGTTATTACAATTTGAAACGTAAACGGAACTTATTACGTAAAATTTGGGTATACGGTACAAACGAATCGTGTATCGCGCGATCATTTTATACGGTAAAACCGTAATATATATTCGAACAATTAAATTTTTACGAATCCCGCGATTCTCTTAAATCTATTGAAGTTCATCATATATATATATATATATATATATACATGT
>JAIPRN010005255.1:0-11272 GCA_025469175.1 Geopemphigus sp. TES_GeoC_2020 | reverse complement strand
TTTTTAAAACTAAATAATCTTTAAATAAGGAATTTTTTCAACTATCTTTAAAGTTTTATCAAAATCAAATTTATTAGCCAACTATGGCGAATAAATAACTGTTTTATTAAGTCAATAATTATATTATTAAAATAAAAAATGGGGAATCATCATATGGCATTGCTTTTAAAGTATCCAATTATAATTGTAATTTATTACTTTGTGATAACTGATTTGTAGATGACTGAACATTATTGGTACTATAAATAAAATTAAAAAATTAGTTCAAAAAAATTATTAATCGTGCAATAATTGTCTTTAAAACGTATTTACTTTCCAAAAAGTCCAATTTCACTAAATTGTTGATTGTTACCAAAAAATGATGTTCCACCAGTACATAAACCAATATTATTAGATGAGCCAAAAAGGTTTTTTGAATACCTATGGGTAGTATCTTTCTCAACATTGTTCGGCTAATTTTTAATAGTTATGGCTTTAAAAGGGCATTTTTTAACACAGATACAACATCTAATATACTACTGAAGCTATTTTATTATTAGGAGCCACTTCTACGCATAATTTTACTATTCTAACAGGACAAGATTTTTTGCATACTTGACAACATCTTTTATGTTTACATTTACCCATATTCACAATAGCTATTCGAATTTCATTATTTGTCTCCTCAACAGATTTGTTACGCAGTATTTTAAAATAGTGTTAAAACTAAAAAAAAATAAATATTTTTTGAATCAAGAATAATTTTAAAATTGTATTTAATATTCTCTAAAATATTTTAAACTTTCATAATTTAGAAATCAGAAAATTATTTACTGGCATAACCTTTCAAAATCGTTAATTTTTTGTGGAACATGATTTTATTATTTTAAAATCTTATAAAGAACTCATTTGAATATAAGTTCAACAGTTATATTGTTATATGTTTAAAATCAAAAAGTAAATGCATACCAGCTAAATCTTTGTAGCCACTGATTAATGTATAAATCCGTGCATATATATTCATTTATTACTTAATACTTATGTATAAAGTTATGCAGTTTTAGCAGTAAATTTTTTTTTAATACCTAGAATCTAGAATCATTAGACACAATTAATCAAATGTAAGATTTTTATAGTTATGGGTAACCTTTAATTAAAGTATGCCTTTATGGACAGATATTAAAAAAATAATGGTCAATAATAACGTTTCGTTAAAAATAAAATTGCGGAATTTTATTTTAATACTTTCATAACAATATATAAACATACAGTTGGGAATTTTTTAATTTAACTAAGAGGATGTTTACAAATATGTCCTTATGCTATGATCATAATAAAACAATTGGGTAATGAAGTGTGCAACTTTGTCTTTTAAACGTTAATTATTGAATATGAGTACAAGCAATGTAAGTACTTGTTCGCTTGAAAGAAGAAAGATTTAAAGTATTATTTTTGCTCAAAAGTTGCTTTCCTAGAATTGTTTTTAACGTTTTTTTTTCGAAACTTAAATATTCCGTTTTTTAACGAATTACAATTTTTGATTTCTTCCACAATAAAATATATAACTCGTTTATTATTCGTTAGGAAAATAATATAAATTCAAAATCGCACCACGCCACATTACGATTACATTTCAGATTATCAATATTCGTATGCGTGAAACTTTAAAAATCAACAGTAAATGAAAATATTTCTTGTTAACCGTGATTTAGTAACATAATACTAGCTATTTATTTTTACATATAATATTCTTATTCACAATGATTACATATACATGTTTTAATAACATTTTATGATTCGATAGAAAATATTAGGAAAAAATCGGTGATATTGTTAAGCGTAACACACGACGACTTTGGTTTCAACTTCTAACAGTTTTATTAAATGAGATTAAAATTATATTGAGTAATACTGTAAGTGTTGTATATATACTTTCTGTAATATTTGGAATTTATCAATCGCATCGGTGGTGGGTACAATATAAGTAGAAATTGGAATTATTTCGATAGAATTCACTTTAACCTAGAAGCGTCAACATATATTATGTTATTTTTCTTCGTGAACAAACAAACAATAATATTATAATTATATGTATATACAATTACAACAGTGTCAATTAGATTCGGCGACTCTTTGAAAGCGATTTATTTATATTTGTGTTATCATTTATTAAAAATATCGTTTTTGTATCATTAACGTTATTAAGTGGGTATAATATATTACGGAGTTAATACGTTGGAAAATAACTATCACTACGATTTCTACTATTTCAACTACTACAATTTTTACTACTATTAATACTATGCTCCCATAAAATGCGTAAATATTGCGGTGACCGGCCTCCGCCGGATGGGAATGATTTATGACTTAAAACGCATGCGCAGTGCCGGTTCATTCTTCGGTTAGGGGATCTCAGCACTCTCACTCCGGCAAAAATGTGCCCCGTCCGCCGTTCCGTCGTTACACGCGACGACGTACACACATACGCGTGCGCGCGATTTTCTCGCGGAAAACTACGTTTTCACCGTACACCGACAAAGCTGCTGCCCGAGAGAACCATTTGGACGACAACGAAAAACGTGTGCACGGGAACCCGGTGTACACATACACGGGCACGCGTTGCGCGCGCACACACACACACACACACACACACACACACACACACACACACACACGCACGCACGCAGTGTCGCCAGATAATTCTGTGACCCACATATTTTTCGTTTTATTTGTCGAAATTTTTACTCGTCTCGCGTTTCATAGTTTCAGCCGGATTCGTCCACCATGATTTCCATAGAATAGCCAGTCTTAACTACTACGTATCGTCGGCATATCCGTCCGTACCCACCCCCGTACCACCACCCTGCAACGAGACGTTCCGCAAATACATTTTATTTACGCGCCACGCACACACTCCGCGTCATCCGCACGCACGTTCGTCCTCCGAGTTGACGGTTATTATTATTATCATCGTCGTCGCCGCCATCAACCGAGAAAATAGTCGCTTTTTTTACCCCTCACGATATATACGTCGGTCGATTCGAACGCCTATTCCGGTAAATATATATTGTCTATTTCATTTCGTTTCTCTATTTCCTTTTCTGTCGTCCAAATAACCGCGATATTATTTATTATAATATAACGTCCGATAAATTTATATAATTATATCATCGACGCGTCGGTTTTACCTATTTAGACTTGTTTATTTTGATAATTTGTACTTTTTGTTTCTTTTTAAGTATCGAACACTTTATCGTATTATATTAAAATAATAATAATAGTAATATTCGTGGAACCACTTGTCGTCCATCATGAGCGAAAAAATGACAGAAAATCCGCTTTCAACGTCGTCTTCCAACGGAGGTGAGTTACACACCCATACGTTATATTATTTCGTATCTATTTACAGGGCTGATATATTATTTATATTGTATACGTAGTATACTCAAAAATCGAATCGTATATTTCACATATTTTATACTATTTAGCATGTAATAAACTCGCGGAAAAAATGGAAATCCTATATAATAGACACACTTTCAAAAATTGTTGTAAGACAAAACTGCGATCATTCTGTACATAATATATCTGAGATGATGATCTTAAGGTCTCCAAGTCGTACTGGTGTACCGTATGTATTTATTTTATCTCAATGGAAAATATTTCCATCTTCATAATCGGAAATCAACATGGTTTCTGGTATAATTGTACCAAAAACTACTACCATCTCCATCTTAGAATCTATATTATTAGGTGTACATAAGTAAAACGATAAGTGTATGTTTTAATATTTTATGGTTGTTAATTATCGATATTATCTAAAGTAAAATCGTTAAATTAAACATATTTCAAAATGTGTATATATATATATATATATATATATATAATTTAAAGTCTAACAATTTGTTTATAAGAAAATTGTAAAATTTGGTCACATAGATTGAAATTGTTTAAAGTATAATTGACTAATAATTACTATTTCTATAATGAATTAAATAGTTCAAACGTTAAACGTACAAATATGACGATAATGGTTTTTCTGTTTGTAATTTAATTTATTCAGAAGACGATAAAGCTAAATCCAAAATTATCCGTACGAAAGATTCGAAGAAAACAACGAAAAACCAGAATAATAACGGAACAGACAGTCAATCTTCGAGTGATGGCAAAAACATAATACCCGTAACTGGAGAATTACCCGAAGGTGTTCGTAGAGGTATCTGCAAATGGTTTAACTCAAAAAAAGGTTTTGGATTTATCACTCCGGACGATGGCGGTAAAGACGTTTTCGTATATCAGGTAATTATAACAAATACACGGAAACATTTTTATATAATATATACGCAAATTTATTTTAAATATTATGGTGTATTTTATCTCTAGAGTGTAATTAAAAAAGACTGGTTTAAATCCCTGAGAGAAAATGAGCATGTCGAGTTTTCTTGTTACGAATCGGATAATGGTTTAAAAGCTACTATGGTCACTGGACCAGGAGGTCAATTCTGTAAAGGATCAAAAACAGCTTATCCTCCAAAAAGATTAAGGTATAATAATTGTTATGAACAAAGTCAGAGACAGAGAAAGACGTTCGTTATTCGTATTTATCATTAATTGTGTTCGTTACTTGTAAAACAGATGTTATAATTGCGGAGATTTCGCCAATCATATAGCTGCCAAATGCAATTTGGGTCCAATGCCCAAACGCTGTTATAATTGTAAAGCTCATGATCACCTCATAGCTGATTGTCCAAAAGCCCAGTCCAAAGAAAATGTAATTGAGTTTTCAAAAAATCCAAAAAAAAAATTTGAACGGCAAAAGTCTAGACCAAAGTCAAAACCAGACGAGGATAGTGTAGACGAAGAAATGTCGACCCTTTTACCAGATCTGAACGAAGATGAAATTGACAAGAAAAATGAAAAAGATAAATGAGTACAAAAAATTACTACTAAAATATAATTTACAATAATCATTAATTTTAATTGTACGGAGATAAATTAATCATTTTTAGTCATCAAAGTTTTAAAATACTCCTTAAAAGAAACTTTATACTTATATACTATTTTGTAAGCAATTTTTTTTTTTTTTTTTTTTTTTTTTTTTTTTTTTTTTTTTTTTTTTTTTTTTTTTTTTTTTTTTTAATTTAAATACTTAATGTTGATTAAATTTCAACATATTAAATTATTTTATTCGTATAAAATGTATTTACTGAACTTACGATATGCGGTAAACGTTGTAATTAATATATCTCTATATAAATGGTTTGATTTTACATAACACTTCCTTTTGATTACGCGATATTATTAACAAATGATCATCCTTCTCTCACCAAAACAGGCATAGATTGAACATGCACATATACATAAAACAGTTACAGTCATTGCGCCTATGATAATCCAGTATAATTTAATCGAGGATATAAATTCATTTAATAATAATAAATACGAGGTCGAGGTTTTGTCATGACTAAAAAAAAAAAAATTAATTTTAATAAATTGTAAAATACAAGATGAAATTGAATAGAGCTTCTGAAATGCTATGATCTACAATTAAAACATTTGTCGGATATTTGGACATTTAAAATATCTAGATTCTAGAATTCTAGAATTGTTGTAATCCTAAATTTTATTTAAATATTTTTATATAATTTTATTATCATCACATCATAATTATGAATCATACTTACTGTTGTTTGTATCATCCGTTACATTATGTTTTATCCAATATATAAGATTGTAATATTGTATTTCACATATTCCGGACGTTTTATTTAAAGAAAAAAAATCTGTTGATATTAATAATGTTTAACAATTATACATTCTATGCAAATAATAATATAATATGAAGCGTGTAAAGTTATAAAGATTGAAATAGATTATAAAAGCCATTATTTTTATCGATTTGAAAGAAACAATTTTATAATTTATTAATGATAATATATTTTGTACATACACATTTTATTTATCTTTTAAGCATTCAGTTCTATAATGTCACGTGTAAAATAGATACTTAAAAAATTTCACAATGAAATAACCGATGGTTTAGAAATGCTTTAATGTACTCATTGAAGAACTTCTACTCAATTTGTAATAATCAGTAATGTAAAACTTGGTAATCAACATTTGTACGTGAATCTTTCACCTTACAACTATTCCATATGAATATTTTAAAAATTACTGGGCACTGGCACAAGTGTACTGTTAAATTGCACAACAATGTTATATCTGAACAATCCATCTTTTTGGTTAAATTTATTAATTACTGTATAATTTTACAGTTCTGTTGACATAAATTAAAATAAAATATACAAACCTATTTTTTAATTAAGTATACCGTATAAATATTGATTTTTTGGAATTTATAATAATAATATTAATTACCACTAAATATATTGACAACAACTTTAATTATGCCGGTAAAAAAAATTGTGAAAACATTTGAAGCGTTATTTCCTTTGTTGTCCATGATTAACAACGACAAACGACTGCCTTCAATGAATTCACATTAAAAAGAGAAATAGTTATAATTATTCCATATTTTAATGGATATGATGATCCCATTAACAAAATTAAAATAAGATTCAAGATAAACAACTACAAGCATACAGCAATGAACGACACAGTATAACAATTTTCATTTATCCAAGTATATTTAGTGTAAAACATTATACTAAAATAACTGAAAGGGAATAAAATATAAGTCTTTAAATAAAATATAATTAAAACGTTGGTAGCTATTCTAATATTAAGTTATTTTTCAAATAAAATAGTTTTATAACTATTCTAAACGTATTTACTATGTTTCAAATGTTTTGTAGTTTTATATTTTGTCGATACTTGTAGTGTTATATTAATATTTAATCAAAAGTGTAAAAATGTATATATTAACTTACTTTTTATAACTTCTACTAGTGCTTATTATTTGTAGTTATCTCAAATCATTTCAGTCATAAAATGAAAACGCTTAAGCCTTCCCATAATATATAAGTACCCTTAATTGTTTAGCAATTTTCAATATAATCGCTTGTTCAAAATAGGTATTTCAACCAAAATTATTTTATTCAAATTTTATTCTTTACATTTGCTTACTGTTTTTTTTTTATTATGCTCTCTGGCTATTCTAATCATTTTTAAAAAAATTTATAATCTATATAAAAAATCCTGATTTTTATCAATCTACTACTCGCACAATTTTTAAAACTACATATTAAATATTTATCCAATATGCGATACATCAAACTGGATAGAAAAATATTCAATATTATGATTTTATACAGAATACTAAAAATTTAATAACCAAAATTAATTATTAATGTTTTTTAAATAGAAAACAACATACTAAAAATATAGAGTTTATATTATTTAAAAACCTAACAAAAATATATAAATACTTTTAAAATAATGTGATTTTTTTTACACTAAAATATTCATCAATAATTATAAACAAAGAAAAAAGAACAGTCTAGTGAAGTAGATTTGTTTTGAAAATTTATTATCCATGCATTAGTAGTATCTATAATAACATTTAAACATGTTTAACAATATTTTCTATTAATTTTGCATGGTAACACATTAAACGTTGTTCTTAAATTCATCTTGAATACCACGTTTTAGATTAAGTGGTAGAGCAATATCTGTAAATAATGAAATGTGAATCAATATTTAAAGCATTCGTTTATGAGATATTTGCCACTTGCCGATTTTTTTTGGATATGCTAAATTTAAATTATTCATCTAGGGATTTTGTAAAACGTGGATTGTAATTCTTTTCTTCTCCAATTGTTGTAACAATCTGACCTAAAATTCAATTTAATCTAAAATTAAATTAATTTATAACTTATTAAATACATAAACTGTATATAGGTCTATATCTGATAGTTTCGAAAAATACTAAAAATATTATACTCTGTTTGAAACATAGATAATAATTCACGATTACATTTATTTCATTTTGCATTTTAAAATTGCAATATCGTCTAATGCAAAAAACTACTTGTTGAAACTGAAAAAAGCAAACCTGTGTAATCATGTGCAGGATATACTTTATAATAATCGGGTTGTGAAAATAATTGTTCATGAACAGAAGTGTACAAAGCTTTAGCATTTCTTTCTTGAAAATCAGTACGTCCACAAGCGCCAATTAATAAGCAATCTCCAGTGAACACTATCGCTTCATCATGACAAATAAATGTGACGCAACCAAAATAAAATTAACTTTATATTATTCAAATATATATAAATATTCAAGTTAGTATATAATGTAAAAATTTAATGAAATTATGATTTAACCAATTCGAAGTGTGGTTGTGCACCATCCGTTGAGACGGTTGGGCATTTGAAAAACCGCTGTCGGTTGTAATTCTGGTAGACAGTTAAGATTTTTAATAGTGGATTCGTTCAGGAGCACACGAGTTGTTGAGGTTAAATAAAATTAACTAGTCGAGTAGATTATTGAAATGTAATTATACTATTAAGTATATTATTAACAGTAATTATTTGTAGCACATCGAGAACTCGATTGACGACGCACACTATAGACAATTGTCTCACTGTGTCATTGTCAATTGCTTAAATATGGTTAATTTGGCTGACGTCGCATACTTACCGTTGGACGGTGCGACGGTAAACAGGAAATTGCCTAGATTACAATTGTTTATGACCTACTTAATATTATTTGTGCAAGAGTTTATATAGCTGATGTCGCACAACTTCAGACTACTGTTGAATGGCGCGACGGCAAGCAGGAATTTGCCTAAATAGCATTTTAGTTCTACATACAATTGCCTATTGATGTAACGCTGGCACCAAAATGTCAGTGTTACGGGAAAGTTGTGCCTTCGACTGTACCGTCGGTATAAATATTGAGATAATAAATGAAGTTGTTGAGATTTAACAATAGATTATTAATTTATTAATAAGAATATATAAGAATAAAATCTAAGATGCTCTGTGATACAATTATGAGTGCTGTGTTTCCCGGTCACTCCTTGACTAATTAACTAACTGCCCGTCGTGGCCGTGTTCGCCTTACGATCGTATCGCCGTTGGTGTCCGCTGATTTGGCGTATTTCACGAGTCTTGACGCTCCCACGGTCACGCAGGACAGTTTGCACACAATTGCATATGTATCTAATACTCATATTACAACATACCCCCCGTATTAAACAGGAGCAGTCTCTGCGACTTCCTGCGATTACCCAAAAAGAAAATAGACCCTGAATACATTCAATCTAACATTCCTTAACTACTTTTAACTTAATCCTTAACATTTGGTTTCCGCTATTTCTGACTTATAACTATAAATAGTTTGTTTTTGTAACTTAATTGATAGAGTTATTACTATAACAATACAAAAATATTCGACAATTACATGATATTCTATCGGACCGATTGATATGCTATTTGTTTCTTAATGGATTTTTGGACTTCTGTGGATTCGCGTAATAATTGACGGAGATTTTTATACAAGCTAATTCGATTGAGGGTCTGAGGGCTGACATTATATAAACGCGTTTCCTTAATATTACTTGTATTAAACAATGGATTATTCGGTACTATATCTAAGGTATAATTATTAAATATATTTAAGACAGGCGACAATATTTCCATGTCTGTATGCAATGTACATGATGGAGCTATACTTATTCTACTAATATTTTCTACAGTAAATTGATATGATTTTTGTGAATTTTTACAATTTAGAGTTACATATCCGATCGCGTACAATAAATCCATGAGTCTGTTTTTGTTAAACGATTCCAGATGCTTATATGGAGTTTAACATATTTAATTTTACATGATATTGGAAGAGATTGTGGATTTCGTAAAATTTCGATTTCGCATATTTTAGATGATGCCCTTCGTTGCATCGGTTCGTTCCATTTACATATGGTGTATGACCTTAACTTAATAAAGGCTTCACTTTGTTTTGGATTCAGCGTAAAATAAAATTCGCTATCATCGCTGAAAGATATGTATTTCATTTCTGGTTCGATAATAACGGCATTATCGTCTTCCAGATACAGAGGTAGAGAGATGGTATGGTACATTTTGAAACTATTTGCTTTGATTATAGGAAAGTGTATAGCGAAGATTAACAGATGATCTTTTTCTATTATCGAAATTGATGAAATAGACAGAAATTCTGGTATATCCTGAATTATAGGTTCTACTGGAAGTTGGGTTCCTGCAAGTAATGTTAATTGGATCGCTTTAAGTTCTTTGAGAAGTTTTGAGGATGGTAGCACTGTGTAATGAATTTTACCATGAATCGCTGAATTTATGATAGAAATTAAGTTTTGGGTTTCATAGGCCTATTGATTTAAGAGTGATTTCAATATAATGGATTGTTCTAATAAAGTAGTTTTAACGAATAGTGAATTAATTGCCATGGAATTTTTAGTTATTTGAGATTGTAAAAGTTAGAAGTTCCTATTGAGCTTTTGTTGATGTTCTGATACATTGCTGACTGATTTTGCTAATGTATTCATCGTGGTTTGAATTAGTCGGATCTGATTTTCCACAATGTTGTTGGTAGATTGCTTTGTCGTGGCAAATTCCGTGATTTTGTTTAAAATAACATTAAAATCTAGAACACTGGAAATTGAATTTTTACTAAATAATATTTTTGCGAATTTCGTGATGGATGATCCTGCATTGCGGCGAACTCGTTCCTCTTTATTGAAGTCATGACCTTATGATGACCAAATGCTATCAAGGTTGGCCTCGATCTCAAAGAAATGAGTATGAACAGCCTGATCGAATTGTTTGCACGGATATAGGAATTCGGCTACACTAACTTTATTCTGCAGGTCAGTGCAGACCTGAACTGTTGCTTCATATGATGACATTAATGATTGGAATTTGGAACTATAATATGATAGATCCAAATAAGTTACTAGACTCTAGTCGGTATTCGTGAGTTTCACATGTTCTTGGAACTCGTAGTACATGTCAATATGGTGTGGAAATGTAATGATATCTACATATAATATAACTGTGAAAGGACAAATTAACCGTTCTGCGATGTCATTACTATTTATAATGTATGGTTTCTTTTAGTTTTAAAACAGTTTATTCGCTTAACTTTCACATTAATTTCCACGAAACATATTGTAAATGATATCTAAATATAAACTGTGGGAATCAATAGTATATGCATATTTCGACATAATTTAACAATATTCACAAAAAACACAATTGTAAAAAATTATAATAATAAACACATTTCGTTGTAACAATGTATAAAAAATGCACATTAATAAACGTTAGAACGAAACCTGAACTCCTCGAAATA
>JAIPRN010005254.1:0-11283 GCA_025469175.1 Geopemphigus sp. TES_GeoC_2020 | reverse complement strand
CTCATTACATATATGTAAAAATATATCTTTGTGTGAGTAGCAGAAAATAATTTTCCTTACTGTAAATCTAAAATACAGTAAGATTTCAAGTATCGATAACACAAATCCTATAAGAGATTGAAACTGCTGTATGTCCATGCAATGTGATTTCTAATACACAAAATAATTATAAAGGTAAAATAAAAAAAATATTGAATGCAGTAAATCAAAAAAACAAATGCAGGTTTATTAAAAATGTTTTTTATTTAAAATCAAATAAATTATTTTTTATTTTTTCTATTTAGGTTCAACGAGAAACAAATTATAACACTTAAATAATCGTCAAATAGTTTATTCTATTGAAGTTCAAACTGCTGAATAGCAGCGCAATATAAATTATAGAATACAAATTAAATATAAAGGTAAAATAAAAAAAAGTATTTGATGCAGTAAATTATAAACACAAATGTAGGTGTATTAAAAAGGTTTTATATTGATAATCATATAAATAATTTTTTTTTTTTCAATTTAGGTTCAACGAGAAACAAATTATAACACCTAAATAATCGTCAAATAGTTTATTCGCATTGCATTAAAGTATTAATATACGTGTGTGTAACTAGTTGAATATATTTTGCTGTATTATGAGTCTAATATACAATAAGAATTTTTAGTATCAGTAACACTAAATCTATAGTAGATTGAAACTGCTGAATATCAACGCGTTAATATTGCTTGGATACTAATTATTTTTAATGATAATATATATAAAATATGTATTTGTAGTAGTAAATTATAAACACAAATGTAAGTGTATCTATTATGTATTAAATTTATTCTCATTTAAATAATTTTTTTTATATTTTGACTTTTAGGACAATGGATTAAAATATTGCATTATAATTTTACTATGCGTAAAATAATTTATTGTCACTATTTAAAATTGGTAATGCTCTTATCAGTTACAAATTTATATATAAAAATGATTTGTTTAACTTTTTTGAGGTTTAAATTCTACCATGTTTGTTATTAAATCTATAAAGCACATACATTGCCAAGTTTGTTTTTTTTTTAGTTTTGTCTCATTGATTATATATATTATCATGCATTACAACAATATCATATTAATGTATTATTTGTGGCTATTCACTAAATAGAAGTGATTTTAAATCTATATGATTGTTTGTATTAGTGTGTGGTGTTGAATTTAATTATTCGTTAAATATATTTCTTTATTTTATTGGGTGGAAATTGAATGGAGAGAGAATAAAGAAAGTTGAACATAGGTTTCTTTAGGATTAACTGTTTGGTTAAGTGTAAAACTGAATGACATATATATGTACACTTAAGAACGTACTCACGTGTTTTAAAATTTCACTACAATAACGTCGTGTTCAAAATAAACGATGACCATTCTATGTGTTCGTTGAATTGTCATATGTATTACGTACCCTGGAGCTTTTGTATTGTTCCGCTGTGTCTTCTATCTTTGGAAGCTGAGGCCGCCTACGATATTCGGCAATGTGGACCAATGAGTTTCGTCTCTATTGTTGTTTCTGTTAATACCGAGCGCGGGTAAACGGCTGTATTTTCACGACCAGGGGGGGTCGTTTTCTGAAACTTCGGTTCGTGAAGTCGACGCGAAAGACAACGTGCACCGGGAAATACCAATCGTAAATAAATGTCACGGGGACTTTTGTCGGACAGTAGCGCGGGTGCGATCGAGTTGATTATTTCTAAGTTTATCGCCGAACCCTTCTCTCACCAACACCACTTATCCGTCGGGTAATACCGATAATTATTGCGTTTAAATATCGACTGAGGCAAACTGAGATAAAAGGTTACAGGCAACGACGGCCATACACCGACCGGTATCGAAAGCCTACCGTCTATGTGGGTGATTCGGCGAAGCCACACGGATTTTGGACTTTTGACAAAAACGTAAAATACGTCCGGCTGTGTTCGTTTACGGAATTCTGTAGTATTATCTACTGGAGTACGAAATATGTTTTTAATCGCGCGTCGATTGTCAATTGTCTCTATCGTCACACCACCTGACGGTACAAAATTATTGTTATTCGTTTTGTTCCTTAATGTGTGGCTGAAATGGTGGGGAGGATGGAAACAAATTGTCAGAAAAATTGACTGTATATATATGACTACGGACGCACGATCATTAAACGACAATTTCCGTTATCTCCTAGATTAGGCATAATTGTTTACTGTTTTTCATCTACTCCGTAAGTTTAAATCGGTCTCGTCGAGTTTGGTACCGAAGTGTGCTGTTTCGGTCGTATGAACGTTTGTTGACCGACCGATAAACCATTTGTTCGTTGATATTCAAAAATAGTCGGAGGACAACTAAAAAGCGACTACTTCATAATTCCGAAACAAAAATACTTTTTCGGTCTTGCGTCGACGAAATACGACTAAACGATATTTACCTACTTTACCTTAGGCCTTGTTTAGTTAGACGTAACGATTTTAGCCGTTTACGTAAAGAGTGTGATCTTGGTATCAGTTTTTAAAAGTATTATGTCAAACGTACGTGTTCGAGGGGTTATTAATTCATGCACACCGGCGGACGTATATTAAACGTTAAAAAGCTTCCTAGCGGATGGTTTAATTCCCAAACCTCCTTCGCCACGAACATGGAAGACCGGTACGTGTAGCACCTCCCCCTCGCTACCACTCACGGTCAGGACAGAAAGGCTAAATAAAAGCAAACCGTTACATTATTATTACGAACATCGATAACCCGTGGTACTTGGGTCGCCTATAGTTTTTTCAATATTAATAAATATTCGTTAATTAACGTTCAATCGATAAGATACGCGACGACGCCGCTAGTGCGTAATTCGTACTACGATCGTGAATGTCCACTAATGATGGGGTACAAGTATAGTTTATTAATTGGCGCTACGGCCATACAGCTCGCCCGTCAGTCGACGCGACGTTCCGATCACGCGACTGGTTTGTCGTAACGTAATAATCCAAAGATAACAAAAATGAACCAGTGTACGAACGTTCGTTACCGGTGCGTAACGTTCTATGACAAACCGTCTGTTCGTAGTCCAAAACCATACTACCGTGCATAAACCCGTAGCTTATCAATACCGTGGTAATATTAATAACCACGCGTTGACCGACGGAACACGATGAGTGAGTACACTCATTTCTTCATTGTCGTGATAACAACAAGTGAATGTAAGTTATTGTAGTGTTTTTTCGTTACAGTTCTCCGTTATTTTTTGTCCCCGTTACGTTGTTCGGCACTTCGCTTTTTTTTTACATTCAGAAATCCTTGACGATTACGTGTTCTTGTTTCGCGATATTATCGTCGCCGTCGCCAAAATTCTGTCTTTCAACGCGTTGTAATCGTCCGTCGCCACACAATTGCATCTTTTAACGCGTTGTAATAGTCCGTCGCCGCCGCCGTTATCATATCATTTACTCCATAACCGTAAACCGATATCAATTATTGTTGCTCACTTACACGATCGCCTACACGTTCGTCCATCTACGTTTTGTCTGCCTGTTTCCCGAATATTTTATAATCAACCATGCAACACGTAATTACATTTCCTCAAATGGCAGAGACAAAACGCGTACCCGTTTATGGATTGAAGCCACCGTGCGCCGTAGAGGGCCGTCTTGAAGTTCATCGTTCGTTGCAGAAGGAATGGAGAAGTAAAAATGTCCCCCCAGAGCTGAACCAAATAGACAAGAACAGCGTCGAGTCGCGAAACATATTAAACACATCGTACAGTTTCGTCGACCACTTAAGGAGCAGAGAATATGGCATGCGCGAGTATCGTTCGCCATTGTTTAACTACAACATGATGCACATTATATGTAAAGAAATGTTTAATGAGAGCATAATACCATTGTCGAACATGAACAAAGTTTTCTGCTCCCAGTGGATCGGAGAAGATAAAATTGTGTTCGGTACAAAATGCGGAAAGGTAAGTCGGAACGTCGTAGTTTTGCCGTACAACGGTTGTAGCGATAATTATAATAATAATTTGTTTCGGCCAGTCACGTCCGTAAGAAGCGTTTCGTTTAATTTCGTAAGTAAATACATTTTTATAAGCTCGTCTTTGCCCGATTATTTCGGTAAATTCCTAAACGTATCGAAACCTTTTAAAATTTTCGAAACATTTCGCCAAACGTTGCAAAACCAAATAGTTGCTCGTACTATTGAGTGGACATGCTACAATAACAGCGACGACAAATAAACATCGCCAATTCCAATTCCACACGTAGTTAAAGTAGAGGATGAGATCAACGGGTTTTCCTTGGCGTGTAAATCTCTACGGTGTAATTTTTTGTCAATTTTATATGTTGACAAACGTACAAACGAAAAAATTGTTTATCTCGTTCAAGGCGTATAATTTTCCCCCCGTTAGGCTATTATAAACGTTTGGAACGAACGTTATACATTTTAATTTTGTCAATTTCGTCGTGTTTGATAAACAGTAATCGCCTATAGCTTCATTTACCAACGCATTGATATTGTTATTGAAAACGAGGGATTTAAAATATGAAATATTTACGACCGTTTTTATATTAGAAATCTCTTAATATATAAATATATTAATGAGCGCCTTAATATTTTATTTGCTTGTGGTTCATTAGTTAATAGTTTACGACTTAAAAACGAAGCAAATGGAATATTTAACGTTGATAAAAGGACGCGGCGTGGACAGTCGTTACTCACATAGAGGCGTACACGTGGTGAAAGCAAATAAGTCCAATTCATTGATGGTAACTAGCGCCCACGATTGTAACGAAATTACCGTTTACTCATTGCCCAATTTTATTCCGCTTCTTCTGGCCGAGGTAAAATTGACGAAGTTTACTCGCCCGCCTATTGCGCGTGTCCTATTATTAACGCCTTTTTTTATTAGAAATCTCATACCGGTTGCGTATACGATATCGAATGGTTGGATGATAAAAATTTCGTTAGTGGTGGAGAAGACAACCTTCTTTCTCTGTGGAGTATTCCCGATAATTCCGTCGATTCGTATACGCCAGCCGATAATTTCGTGCGACCGGACATAAGGTTTCTTCGATCGCAAGTCACAGCGTCAGCATCAGAAACCGGTTCAATTCGGTCGATCAAATTTAACAGATTTCGTCAGGAAATGATTATGATGTCGTCGAACGGATATGTTCATTTGTGGGACGTTAACCGTTTCAAACAAGTAATTGCCGACTAAGAATAAAAATTAATAATTTTTTTTTTAATTAATCGTCATTCCTAAAGGAACGTTGGTTATTTTCAAAGGCGTAACATTCATATTCGGTTTAGGAATTACGCGTAAGATCGAATACATCCATATTTTTTTAGAAAACGCCGTTAAATTAACGATAATAAATACACGTTTTCGACAATTTGTTCGATATGTTATTTTCAATATTTCCAATAATGAAATTATTACGCCTCGCAATAATCGAATTAAACGTCAAAGTAGTTTCAGTCAAATGTAAATGTAATCCTACGTATTCTTAATGTTTGCCAATTGATCAAACGCTCGATTAAAACACGTTCGTTAAATATACGACTTCACAAATATAGATGCCACGGTCCTTTAAAGAATGCACGTTACGTTTATATTTAATGTAACTAATTCGCCGATTCGTTTCGGTACAATTTGTTCTCGTTATCACAGTAAATAATCATATACTTACAGAATTTAGAGATACAGTTGTCACCTAACAAGCAACACATCTGCATGGACATGAGAAAGGAATGCGACATTTTAGCTGTTTCGAATAATACGTACACAAATTTAATCGACTCGAGAACGTTAAGCGTCATAAAGATAATTCCTAGAATATTAACTGCATGTCGTATGTAAATTTTAATATTTATTTTCGTTCGTCCCGAGTATATGTATGCCGTAAATTGTGATTATTATTTTTAGTTTAATTTTAAATAATTGATTAGTCCAATAGTAATTGTAACGAAGACTATGTGTGTGTGTGTGTGTGTGTGTGTGTGTAAAATACGTATACGTATATGGAACGGATACATTATTACTTTAATAATTTTCAGTTTAATTTATGAACTAAATTTTATTTTGACAATTAGCTGGCTTTTAAGTTTTATTCTTTTTTACGTTGATTATGAAATGTCACGTTCGCTGACTGGATAATCGTTTAACAATTAAAAATTATTTTATTACAATTGTGTGTGTGTGTGTGAAAATTTTTTGAAAAACCCCAAAAAGATTTTCGTACAAATTTCAAACGAACGGTACCTAGTTGTTATTAGAACCGGTCGGTTACATTTAAATATTAAGTCCATGTATGAAATGTAATTGTACTAATAAATTGCGTTTCAGCAATTAAGTCGTTATGTTTCAAAGACAACCTATTGACATTGGGATCGGCTACTGGTGGTATTATGTTTTACGATGTTAGAGCTGGACAGTTCCTGGAATCTGAAAAGTACCTGAGTAGACTATCGATGATAAAGACGAGGCATGGTGGTCATATCACTGTAAGTATTGTTGTCCGACGTTTTTTCACGTTCGTTTTGTTTTATTGATTTCGACTATAAATTCGCCAGAGTACGGATATTCACCATATGAATGACCAAAACGTTGTCGGCGTCGACTATAATCCAGCCGTTTTTACGCTTGGTTACAACTATTGGGGATCGAAATTGTTTACAGGGGGCGGACCGTTACCGAACCATTTGGTTGGTTATTACTGTGCCATATGGGAGTAACGCCGGAGCGTAAGAAAAGCGTTTTCGAACGCGTACTAAGACTAATGATATTTTTTTAGAAATTAAGAAAATTGTATCTAATGTAATATTTTGTTTAGGTCCTAAGGTGTTTAAAATTGTGAAAGTTTAAACGTGCATTTACTTTTAGCTTGTTTATTTTTCTACCATATTTTTGTAATCATTACGCGCTTGTTATAAATTGACTTGTAAACTATACGAATTATATACGCTTTTTGGAAAATCCTTGTTGTTTTTCTTGGTTCTGGGGTGGACGGAACATCATATATACTACCCACATACCTATCGCGTGTAATCCAAAACAATAACGTGGACGCCGCTACCTCTCACGCATCCTTCTCCTAACCTAACATGTCCTTTATTCGCGAACTTTTCTCTCGAACGTCGTACGCGTTTTGCAATTTTGAACCGCCACTCCCCGAAACCCTGTATAAATAAAAGAATGGCGTGTGTCGTTCGACGACAGTCGGCGTTGGATGGTCAAGCAGTTGGATAACGAAGCAACAGCTGCTGTGGAGATGCCGAAATGCCTCCTCGCTTCCGTCTAAAGGTAAAATGAAGTTCGCGGCTTGTTTCGTTTTCTTGCGTACGCGAAATTTCCCGATTCCGTTCAATTCGGATATAAGAATACACTACTATTGAGACAATCTAGAATTTTCCCGAACATTATTTTTTAATGGAACAAAAGGCTTCCGTCGGTAAATTAGTGTTAAACAACGTTTACGTCCACCGGAAATAGACTTTGGTGTATATACTTAGGGATGACTAAAATCGTCAAATATCGCCGAAAAGGTAATGTTTTGCGACCGTCTAAGTGGTATTTAGATGCGCGAATTAATATAAAAATATTATCAAAACACCGTGGAAATTTAACAAACTATTTTCGCAGGCCTAATAATCTAACCGCGGTCCGTTGGTTTCATCGATCCAGACAAAGCACGTAGGGCGTCCACCGAATCGACGAAAGTATCTTGTTACGCAAGCATAGGGGAACGGACACGGTCGCGAGTTTTCGAACCCTTAAATACTCGACGATACCGCGGCGATAAATATCAAGTAATATTCGAAGCGCTTCTGCGCGGGCCACTAACGAAAATAAACGCCGACGTCGAATATCGATCGCGCGAACGTTTATTTTTTACTATCGATCGCTCGAACGTTTATTTTTTACGCGCGGCGGTGATCTACGACGTCTATTTACAATGTACAGTGTCGTCGTGTGCGTTCGTCAATACAACAAAAATGGCGGACTTACTCGAAAATTCCGTAAAAAATAACGTTGGCGCGGGTAAATAAAATATACGCGACGAATAAATCATTTGAGAAAAGGCGATAAATATAATGTCGGCGAGTAATCAGTCACGACCATCACAATAGTACACCGACTAGCGCGCATCAACGGTACCTATAATTTCCCGAATGGATATTTTTAATCTCGTCGTCGGAAAATCCGAACGGTCTCTTCAATTCTGTGTGTGTGTGTGTGTGTGTGTGTGTGTGTGTGTGTGTGTGTGTGTGTGTGTTAATAAATAAATCGAAATAGGTCGGAGCTTTTTGTTCCAGAAATAAACAATATCGAAAGCGTTTGTTCGCCAACACGGTGTACGTTGGGTGTGTCGGTTAAGTTTTACTATTTAATGGGACGACGCGCGAATAAAAGGAAAACACCTCCCGACGACGGCGATAAATATTGCAGCGCGTTTGACGGTGGGTAACGCACGATGTGCAAACGTAATCGAAAGTAGCGACAAATCGAGTGGTATGATCAGGTCTATGCAGCTATATATATATACGAGCAAAGGTCGACGGGGCGAGTGGAAAAGATTTAAGTTATGTCGAACAAAACGCCTCGATTACGTCATAAATTACGTTTCACTAAATAGAGTAGGCGTGTAAACTTGGAAACGTTCTAACGCAAGTGTCAAAGTGATCGTCGTCGTTCGCCAGCGTCGACGAATCAAACCGGCCGTTCGAATTATATGATAACTGTGTAAATTTAGGTAGGCAAACATTTTTACAGTTAAAATTCAACCATCGATTAGATTCAATCTATAATAGACTGAAACTAACGAATACGCTTGCGTTAATATTTTAGTAATTGAATTTAACTTCAAAGATAATATGTAAAAA
Source organism: Geopemphigus sp. TES_GeoC_2020 (assembly GCA_025469175.1). Classification (NCBI taxonomy): domain Eukaryota; kingdom Metazoa; phylum Arthropoda; class Insecta; order Hemiptera; family Aphididae; genus Geopemphigus; species Geopemphigus sp. TES_GeoC_2020. Next base: position 2,417 of record JAIPRN010005254.1, on the reverse strand, counting down.
AAGGAATTGAACCTGTATATAATAAACAGAGGAGTATGTGTGTGTAAAATATATTCGTTTAATTATTTTATACGCGATTTAATTTATTTTTAGGATCAACGACAACAAAATTAAGTTAAAATTTGAATATTCGTCAAACAATTCACTCGCATTACATAAAAGTAAAAATATACCTTAATATTACTAGCATATTGTAGTTTACTTTCTTCTGAATCTCTTTTACAATTAAAACTGAACCATCACTTAGATTAAATCTAAAATACAACGAAACTGCCAAAAACAAACGCCTTAATATTTCTATAATTGAAATGAATTTAAAAAATAAAACGTAAAGAAAGTATTTGAATCAGTATATTTAAATAAAAGAGCAAATGTACCTGAAACGTATCAAGTTGATTATTCGTCAAACAATTCATTCACATTACTGAAAAGTAAAAATATACATAAATGAAACTAGAATAACACAGAATGCTGTCTTTTGAATCTGAATTACAGTTAGAATTCAACCCCCAATTAGATTAAATCAATGATACACTAATATGTCGAATATGCATGCGTTAATATTTGTATTATTCATACGGATTTCAAAGAACAAATATAAAAATAGTATTTGATCCTGTATAGAAAAAAGGGTATCTGTGTATGTGATGTTGTTTCAATGTAATTTCTTAATACATATTTTTAAAATTTTTTTTACTTTTAGAACCAACATTTTCACAACTATGTTTAAAATTAACTATAAGTCAAATAATTAATTATTAAATAATTAATAAACATTTTAGAGTAAACATAAACATAGCGTTTATCCTGTATACTAAAAATGAGATATGTGTGTATATGTTGTTGTTTTAATTTGAATATTTAATTTATAGCTTGTTCTTTTATGTACTTTTAAGCAAACGAGAACAAATTACGTTAACATTTAACGTAACCATAAATTTGTGATTGTCACTATTTAAAAATAAAAATACTCGTATTAATAATAAATTGATACACAATACTAATATGTACAACAGTGTTGCAGATCAATTGCTAATATTAAGTACATAAAATCTATAATACACTGACATAGACAAAAACTCATGCGTTCATAATTGTATAATTGAAATGAATTTCAAGATAATGTATGAAGCCAGTAAATGAACTTGTATATTATTAACAAAAGAACAAGTATATCTAAAATGTATTAAATTGATTATCAGGTACATAAATTGTTTCAAATATTTAATTTTAGGTTCAACGAGAACTTACATATGTTAACATTTGACTAATTTCCAAAATCTCAATTCGCATAACATAAAAGTAAAAATATACCTAAAAGTAACTTGTAAAATAGATTTTGATGTTTTTTGATTCTGAAATGCATTGAGAAATCAAGCATCAAAAACACAAAATCTGTAATTAATGGAAATTAATATATACCCATCTATTAATATTTCAATAAATGTATTTGGTCCAAAAAATTGTAAACACATGAGTAAGTGTATCTAAAATGCATTAGATTGATTATCATATAAATAATTTGTAATATTTTTTTAAATTTAGATTCAACGAGAACCTATTTATGTTAACATTTGACATATCGTCAAATAGTTCATTCAACTGATGTACGAAATGCTGAATATCCATGCGTAAAGATTTCTAGGATACAAATAAATCTCAAATGTTATATATAAAAAAGAATTTCAAGCAGTAGATTATAAACAAAAATGTAGCTAAATATTAAATGTATTAAATTGATTATTATATAAATAATTTAAGTATTTTTTTTTAATTTTAGGTTCAACGAAAAACAATTTATGATAACATTTGATTAATCATCAAATTCTCCATTCAAAATGCATAAAAGTAAAAAAATACCTCAATGTAACTAGTAGAGTATATTTTGCTGTATAATGAACCTAAAGTACAGTAAGAATTCAAGTATCAATAATACAAAACCTATAATAGATTGAAACTATTGAATATCCATGCGATATGATTTCTAGGATACTGATTAATTTCAAAGGTTATATATCAAAAGTATTTAATGCAGTAAATTAGAAACACAAATGTAGATGTATTGAAAATGTTTTATATTGATAATCATAAAAATATTTTTTTTTTTTTTTAATTTTAGGTTTATGGAGAACTAAATTATAACGTTTAAACAATCGTCAAATTATTCATTCGCATTACATAAATGTAAAAATATATCTTTGTGTGAGAAGCAGAATATAGTTTGCTTTATTGTAGATCTAAAATACAGTAAGATTTCAAGTATTGATAACACAAATCCTATAAGAGATTGAAACTGCTGAATATACATGCGTTATGATTTCTAGGACACTTAATAATTATAAAGGTAAACTAAAAAAAAGCATTTTATACTGTAAATCAAAAAAACAAATGAAAGTGTATTGAAAATGTTTTATATT
>JAIPRN010005253.1:0-11285 GCA_025469175.1 Geopemphigus sp. TES_GeoC_2020 | reverse complement strand
CCGTCTCAGTGCGTATCGGCCGTGTGCGATCGCTAACTTCGGCACTTAATGGCCGCCCGTCGTTACAACTGTTTCCGGTGCCGGCGACACGGATTTAAAAAAAAAGGCCGCGAACGACGACGGACAACTAGTTTAAAACGTTTTCCACCCGTTACGTACACAGATATATTCGGGACACGAACGTTTCGGAACCGAAAAACGATTCCGGGATCATTAGACGCTTTCGGGCCGTAACGGCGTGTCTAGGCGCTTACGGTCCCTACGATTGTTTATGCGTTCCGTTTTTTTTTTTTTTTCGTCGGCGGGGCGAGGTTGCGTTCTTTTTTAATATTATCGTTAATTAGCGCGCGCGCTAGCTATACAGACGACGAACAAAAGCGAATGGGCGGCGGGCGGCCCGACGATAATGTCGGCATAATAAAAAACGCGCGTAACGAACGCGGAACGGCGACGAAAAAAAAAATCGTTACGTCCGGTCTTGCGAGCGCGCGCGCGGGGGGGGGACTGGGTTTTTTTCCCGTCGGGACGGGTGCGTGGCGACGACTACGACGGCGGGCACAACGACGCGCGCGAATCCGTATAGAAGAACGTTTCGCGAACGATATTTTAGAACGCCGCGGACGGGCCCCGGGAACGTGGGACACGCGGTGAATACGACCGTTGAATGAGACGGACAGAGAGGACGGAATTTTCTTCGGGTTTTTTTTTGTCCCCCGAAAGTTTCACGTGTTTTCGCCGATACGCGCCAAATGCTTTATGTTCCGACACACGGCGAACGTTCGTCGCGCTTTAAATTCGAAATTCCGTCCCGATCGCCGGGTCGCCAAAACCGCCGGGCGTATACGTTTCGGTTTCTTTCAATTTCGTCCGTTACCGTCGCGGCCGCGGCTAATGGCTTTTTCCGCGCCAACCTCGGTACGGTAATTGTTTCGCTAAACACCGTCGGTTGACCGACGTCCGTTTTTATTTTTCGCGTCGCCATATTTTCGCGTCGCCGTGTACAGCCGACCGCGTAATCTGACCCGACGCGCGTTTATCCGTCCGTTTTAAAAACTCCAGACAAAACTTTATTCGAGTTCTTTACTCGCCGATACACGTTGGCGAATCCGACAAAAAACCCAACACGAATTCTCGGTCGCCCGTAAACGTTCGTTACGCTTTTAATTCGATATTCCGTTCCAACCGAATCGAAAACCGCGGGATACTTTTCGGTTTCATTCAATTACGTCCCTTACAATTACGCGCCCGCCGTCGACGTCGTACCGCATAATTATTGTTCCGTTTAATAATACGCTTCGTTGTTAGTGTTGCCGTCCGTCCGTACGTAGCGCCGCGCATGTTTCGTACGAATTTTCGTTAATATTCGAATAATAAATATTCGTTTAACCGATTCGCGTACGTGTTTTCAACGTTCCCGTAATTCCCAACTCGGCGTGCAACAAGCAACGGCGGACGAACACTCGCGGCCAATTTCGAAACTATCGCGCCAAGAGTTAACGTAATTACGAGGTAGGTAACAACTTTACGGCGTCCGTCGGTTAGTTTCCTTTTCACTTTCCGCCGAATAGTTCGCTTTACAAGTTTGAGACGAGTTCGTTGGCGGAGTGTTTCGATAAACGCGGAATTCGAGTATTTTTAAATTCCGACTGGACCGGACCAATACGAATAGCCCGAACGCGCGTGTGTGTGTGGGCGAGTAGAGGAACGGGCGAATATCGCGGACACGGAAAAGTCAGCTCGCGCGACTACGTGTTGGTTGGTTGGTCGCCACAGTCCGGCCGGCGCTCTTACGCGTCCGTGCCCGGAACAATCGATCGGTACCTTGGCCCGGATACAAACGTCCCTACCGTCCGAGACCGCGGTCGGGAGACGGGGGGGGGAGCGACTCGATTTCGAAAACGGTTCCGTTAGTCTCTAATCCAATTCTACCGTCGGGTACGGTATTGGAATTTTTTGACGTCGTTTTTTTTTCGTAACCCGTTTTTACCCGCGGTTTTTTGTTTTTAAAGGAACGAAACCGACGAGACGTAAAAAACGTCCGCGAAACGATCAAAGTTTTCCCATACACAATATGGAAACGAATTTTCCGGAATCCGAACCGCGGAACCGTTTGGGTCCGTCTGTCCGTTGCTCGCGGAACGTTTATTCGTCGTCACCGCACCCTTCCGGTCCCATAACGTATGATTACGCCGCGCCGGTGGTCGCTAGCGATTGCACGTACACCGTTCGCGGTATTTGGCCGGGCGTTGTGTCCGAGCGTGTATTCCGTTTAAACGAAACCGCCGACGGGAGGGTAACGTAAAAACGAAAAATCGATAATTCCGTTGTTTCGCCCGTCGGCGAGGGCGGACGCGACGCGTTTACGTTCGCGAAATCGTACAAAAGGACGCGCGCGTACGTAATCCGCCCACGTTTACGCGGCGTTTAAAAATTATACCGCGTGTCGCGGCGGCGACGACGGGGGCAACGGGAACACGCGGTTCACGACGATAGGTCGGCCGGTTTTCGGGAAGGGCCGCGCGACCTATACAAATATGAATAATACGTAAAACGGGCGCGGACTCGGCCCGGGGACGTTTCGCGACAAAAACGGACGTATAAATATTCGCTAGACGTTTACCGCCGACGGTCGTCCCGCGAAACGTAGCCGCGATATTTGCGCGCCGATACGAACGTCCGACGACGCCGGGGGGGGGGAGTCCGCCGCGGTTAGTACCCCGTCTAACCGTTGCCCATTATCAACGCAACCGCGGTTGGTTATTCGGTTAACGGCGGCGACGTTTGGTTAGGGTTACGTAACAATGTACGTTGGACGCGCCCCGTCCGTCGTCTGCCCGTAGTTCGGCACGAATTCCGTACGGCGTACACGGAAATATTCGTCGGATTCGCTACGGGTAGCCGGGAAACGAATATCCGTGTTCACCCGGTACGGCGTGTAATACGGACACGTATCGAACGGAAATATACTATTGGCGAATTCCGAACGCGTTTCGAACACGCCCGTACACCGTCCGTAGATCAATATCGGCGAACGAATGGGGGATCGTAGTTATCCGATCGTTCGGCCCGTTTGCGGTGACCGGGAAAGGGACGTGGCCCCGATAATCCTCGGGCTTCTTATCCGACCCCGAGGAATGACGCGTATAAGTAAATCGGTTCCGTGGCGTGAGTTTTTTGTCGACTTTATCGGCAATACACACTCACTGGCCGGAACTGGCGACCGAACCTAACCGACCTGCCACTAAAGTCTCGGCGGGCCGTTAAAGTGCAAAAGTGCTACGGAAACGCGACGAACCGACGTTTCGCGGCCGAAGCGTCCGGAATAGCCCGGCCGGTGGTCGCCGAATAATTATACCGGCACAATGACGGATTGTTACGGGACAACGGACGTTCGTGGCGAATAATTAAAACGCCGGTCGCCGTCGTTGTTATTATCTCGAAGGTAGCGCGGGGCAGATAACCGTTCGACACGCGTAATTATTATTATCCGCCGCCGACCGTTTCTCGTGTTCGTCCGTCATCGTCTCTGCCAAACTTCGATCGGTGTTTACGCGTTATTTCACGCGATTCGCACAACTATCGCCGACGGTTGTATCCGCGTACCGCGGCCCCCGGAAATATAAATAATACGACCGTTTCGTAAAGCGAGAACGAATACGGACGTATCGCTAGGCCCGGGGAAAGCGGCCGACAGTTACGTTTATTAATATACCGAGAATCGCGCGCCGGATGTCGAACGCGGTTGAAACGTTTCGGGAACGTTATATTCGTATTGTAGAATTCGGAAACGATTCGAGATTTTACCCCGGTCGTGGTTAACCGGCCAACGTGCAGTGTATCCGACGATTGGTTTTCAACGGTAAGTCGGGTGTATCGTCGGTATCGGTCTGGTTGAAACCGCCCGTAACGTACGCGACGAGTTTTCGTTCGTTAGCTTTCCGAAACATCCATACGGTTCCGGACAATTATATACGACGTTCGTATATATAAAAAATACGATTGACGAATCAACCGAAACGACTATACGACGAAACCGGCGTCGATAATCGACGAAATAACCGGCCCGTGTAACTATAGTTCGGGCCTAGAATCAAGAGAGGATTAGAGATTTTTAGAAAATCTAACGAAAGATGAACGCCGAATGGACGAGGAAGGATATTGAGGTTAGGAGTCGCGAATAAACCCGCGGAATCGAAAACGAAACGGAGAGAGTCGTTGAGAAATCGTCGAATAAACGTTACGCGTACGAACGAAAGAAAAACGGTCGTTTTTTTTTTTTTGTACGTAATCGAATAATCGGATTCGACGGTACGCGAAAACAATCGGTCCGACAATCGCGGTTACAGTAACGTGTGCGTAGGTACTGATGTCGGAAATTCGGAAATCCGACGGCGAAAGGACGGTAATAACGATATCGACCGGGCCGCGTCGTAATTTTCGATTTTTTACCGCCGTGGATTTCGCTCGGCCGATAAATAATAAACGTCTGCCCCACCGCCACCACAACTCCGGTTCCGGAGATACGATTTAAACTTTCGGAACGCTCGTATTACGAACATATTCCAGCGTGTACCGTAAAAGCGAGAAGAAAAACCGCTTATTACTTCGAAACTCGATACGTTGTATATAAGCGCGCGCTTATATTAATTTATTTCACTCGTATCACGACGGAATCGGCGGTACTCGCGCACGCAGAATAGTGTACCCTATTTCCTCAAAACAGGAACCCTCGAACTAATCCCCGTCCTCACGTACGCCCTTCGTCCGTCCCTCCAACGCGTCCAGAGCATCGGTACCCGTACGATAACGGCACTATGGTCGGAAATTCGGTCCTCCGGAAATCGACAAATTTCAACGAAGCGACGTTCTACGGACATACCGTTTCCGACCGGACTCACCGACGGCCATCGAAACACAAACCGACACCCGCGACCACGTGGACGGACGTAACCGATTCGGCGGTACACTTCCGTCGGCCGGAGAAGGGCCTGCAGTAGCGAACTAGCGACGTGTTCGCGGTTTTAGACCAAAAGCGGACGGCGAACGCCGTCGACGCGGCGAACTTTCGCGTACAAAACAATCGTCGTCGTCGGGGGGCGAAACCGTCCCGATAAAAAGGTACGGGGCACGTAAATAAACGACACGGTCGTCCGAAACTTTTTCGAATACGTTACGGCCGTTCCGTTTGCGGAGAGCGAAGGAAAAACGAAAATAATATACGGAAACGGATTTCGAGAAGGCGTAGCACAATTTACGCGTATTGTGCGTCCGTCCGACGCGACGGAAAGTTGTTTTTATTTTCCTCTCCACCTAGAAACTTTCCAATAATCGACGAAGCAAATGTGCTCGTGTAATAACGACGACGACGACGATAATATGTATTTCGTGTTTTCGCCGTACAAAACGTTAGGGCGGCCAATGTACGCGATGACGTTTGACGAATATACTCGGACGAAAACCAAATCGCCGGCCCGAACATTCACCGGGACATTCGGAAAGGTCCGCGGCGCGAATAAATACGTCGCCGGCGGGCCAACAACCGGAGTAGGTCTCGGCCGGTATCGTAACAACGCGACCAACGAGGATTCGTTGTTTTCCGGGTAACGTCGACCAACGTTCGCCGTCGCGCGCACTCGTTTTTCGCATTGCCGGGCCACACGCTTGTCGTTCATCATCGACCGTTTTGTCCGTTCGTCCCCTAGCCCGGGAAAACCGCGTTAACCGTATCCGCGCGTCCAACTCGGCCGATATTTACGTTCGCTAATTCGAAACTTTTCCCCGAGGGGTGGAAATAAAAACACGCGCCGACGTTTTAATATTCCGGTTTAATTTCGAAACGACAACGTACAAGAACGGTACGAAAAACGACCCGGACGATTAAAAAAGTTTTAAACGTTTCCGTTATTCGTATATATATATACACCCTCTCGAACAACGGCGTCGGTCGCCGGTTTTTTTTAAATAAACGAAATACGTTTACGACTCCGTTAACAATTCGTTATCGTTCGTCTCCTTTTATTACGCCGTTGACCGTATACTGTTAATTAGAGTCTTCTTCTGCCTCTATTTCTCGGGGTCCCTTCGTCCTCAATCCGCACTTGACCTGATCTCTCACATTGTTCACACACCGGCAGCCCTTCTCGTACCATACACACAATCCCGTTCAACCGTTTCTTCTTCGGTCCACTACCTTTCACGAAAAACAACGTACCGTTCTTATCCGCCCGTAAACGGTCGTTTTCGTCCGGACGGCCGTACCGCCGTAAACCGGTGTGATTACGACGGAGAGACACCACCGGGACGGCACGAAATGCGGAATGGCCGTCGGCGGAAGTGTCGCCCCGTTTTCCCGCCGGGACACGTCGGTCTGGACGACCGATTTAGCTACGACTACCACCAAGACCGTACGGAAACAATTCGTCGAGTTTACCGGACGAATCGCGACGAGATTCGTTTACGTTCGTTTGAAATCGGGCGGAACAGCAGCACCCGGCCGTCGTTCGTTGCTTATCCATTAGCGGTAAAAGATATTTCGCCGCGTTCGTCGTCACGGCGGTGTTATTACCGTCCCACCCAGCCGGGACAGGGGCGAAAATCCGCGCCCGTGATTGATGAGTTAATAAAACTTCGGCAAGTTTTCGGGTGGTACGTTCAAGAATCAATAACGACGTGTCTGAGTGAGTGGTAGAGACGGACACGGGCTAGGTACGTTATATCGTACAGGGACCGTTTCGGCACGCGTGTACCGTCCGCGAAGAACGAACCGGCCGGATGAACGTTTTATTAATACGACAAACGCCGGTTCGCGTCCCTCGTCTCCTTCCGTAATATGGGGGTCGACCCGGGGACGGAATTCTTAACGACCAACCGGCCGGAGCAACTGGCGCGCGCATTTACGTAGACCCACGTTCGTACGGAACCGGCGATTGTTGACGAGGACACGAGTCAATTTGGTCGACCCTGGTGGGGCGATTAAATGTCGACGAAAACCTTTACTAGACGACGAGATGTGTATAGACGAGTCGTCGTTTCGAAAGTCGCGGTTTACGCTATATTACTCCCTCTTACGGTAATAATATATCGTTTACGCGGTAAACCGTTCAACTCGAGTGAACGGAACGCGATTTCCGACGGCCGATTTCGATACTTTTCGGGAAAAAAGAACAACGAAACCGTTCCCGAAACTGGCGAAACAGTCACCCTCTGCCGCCATAAATACGCCGTCCTCCCCACCCCACTATAAACACATATGCGTAGGTTGGACAGAGAAATGGCGCCCGTCCGGGTAGCCGTACACGACCGGTTACGTTTGATGGACGGACAACACGAAGGCGACGGCGAAAAAGAATACGGTCGTAAGAAATATTTAACGAGCGCGTTCGGGAACGAAACGAAAATAACGTTCGCTCGACCGAGCGGCGTACAGATAAAAAGGAGGACAGTGTGTGTGGACGTCGAACGACATATACGTGTATAATAAATAAACGAGCTTCGGGTCGTACCTTATACGGTTTGTGTATTTTACAGGGGGAGGGGAACGTCCCGCGAATTATGTTCCACGGTTTCGTTCGTCGGCGAATAATAACGATTATTTGCGTTCCGGAGGGCGCGCGTGCGCTTCCATCGTTGTGTACATAACGTACGGTTCGTATATAATACGATCGTCGCCGAAAGTATAACGTCATAATGTGCCGGGCCCGGTGTTTGTTTACGTACACTTTGGGGGGGGGAAGGGGAACGTTAACGATATCGCGTCGACGAATCGCCGTTTCCGGCGCGTTTTCCACGAGGTACGTGTCGTCCCTACTCCACCAGGGGGGAGCCCGGTGGCGCGACGAACGTGTGACGTTTCGAAAAAGCTTGGTCGGGAACGAACGTGTGTATAGGACGGGACGATTCGACGGGCGGACGCCGGCGGCACGTACGGTGATCGAATCGAATTTCGCGTTATTGCGGCGCACCGGTATTAACGTTCGCGCAATCCGTGAAAAAAGTCGATATGTGTATACGTGTGTATGTATGTGTGTGTATATATGTGTGTGTATGTATGTATATGTGTGTGTATATATGTGTATGTATATTTATGTGTATATATGTATATGTGTGTGTATGTATATGTGTGTATGTATATAGGTATATATGTGTGTGTATGTATATGTGTGTGTATGTATATGTATGTGTATATATGTATATGTGTGTGTATGTATATGTATATATGTATATGTGTATATATGTGTATGTATATAGGTATATATGTGTATGTATGTATATATATGTATGTGTATATATGTATATGTGTGTGTATGTATATGTATGTGTATATATGTATATATGTATATGTGTGTGTATGTATATGTGTGTGTATGTATATGTATATATGTATATATGTGTATGTATGTATATATATGTATGTGTATATATGTATATGTGTATGTATATATGTGTATGTATGTACATATGTGTATGTATGTGTATGTATATGTATATATGTGTATGTATGTGTGTGCGTGGATATAGGTAAACGTCGAGCGTACGTTGTAGGACGAGATTTCGTATTTTTTTTTTTTAGTCGATAGTAATAATGAAAAAAAAACCGAAGGACGGGAATATTTCGCGGTCGAGTATACGGCCCCTCGGGCCGACGGAAATAACGAGAGAGGCACGACGTCGCCGGACATGGGGCGCGGAAGACGAGACGCCGTGTTTCCATGCACAGCTAGGTCAGGCGTGGATGATTTAGGACGATGGTTGGGGTGTATACACCGGTGAGGGGAAGAAAAATGTATTTTCAAGGATCGTAAAATTCCCGGCGCGATAAATTTTTTTCGCGTATTATTATTCCGCGAACGGAAATGGAGGGGACCAATCGAACGGTTTTCGATTTACACGAATCCGCCGTCCCCGATCGCCGACAATCGGCGGCCACCATTATCGACGGGATCGTTCGATTTTCGGACGTCCAATACGAGCGACGGCGACGACCCGGACAACGAACGGTGCCGTACGATGCGGAAACACGTTTACTGCGGCCCGTTTGATAACACGATCTAGGGTCGCGCGCGACTACAAGTCGAAAAAAAAAACCGTTACTCGTCGATATCACCCGTCCGACTCGGGCGGCGCGCGTCCGGGACGATCCGAACGTATTTAGCGCGTTTATTAATTTTTTTTCAAACACCCCGTATATCGATATATATATATATATATATACGGATATCGCCAACGCGACGCGTTTTTTCCTCCGTCGAGAGAACAGCGCGTTATATAGTCGTAGGTGCCGTAAGTTTTTAAAAAAAAAAAAACCGGAACGATATTACGGGAGAAAAAAACGGACGCGTGAACAAAAACGGAATTGCCGCGGTCGTCCGTTGTAACACTGCGAACGACCAGCGTCGTATACGTAACACAATTCGATCTCGTCCGGCGATTCCCCGGCACCGTGGTTAGCGGAACGTTATTTTCGCTTGTCGTTTTATAAGCGCGACGCGATTGGAGGACACGGCGAATTGTTTTACTCTGTGGCTAACGAGACGTTTCGTCGCGATAAGTAACCGGTTCGCTCGACGAATTTTATACGTTTCGTTTTCTTCGTAAATCCGATTTTTTCGTAAAAAAACAGTATTTTCAATAAACGATGGCGGCGGACACACTGGTCCGAAGTGACACCTTGCCTACAGGACCAGCGAGTATTGCCGATAACGTATACAACGTGGTTAATTTGGCCGACGTCGCGCAGTTTCGGACTACCGTCGGACGGCCAATTATTCAGCGGTAATTCCGAAGATCGTTCGTAACGTAACGATACTATTCCGCGACCGGGTTTAACGCGTCTACTGTCGAAACGGATTGTCGAACGCGCGGGACCGTTTCGTCGCAATCGACGCGAACGGAACGTCGCGTGGTTCGGCGGTCGAATCTCACGTGTGGGGGCGCAACGAGCGATTGTTCGGAATATCCGTCGGCTATTCGTTCGGCACGACGGCAACGCCGCCGGTAAAAAACGACCGTCGGCCGAATAACGTACCGGCGGCGTATCGCGGCCAACGTCGCCGAACTTTGGCGTTCGCGCGTGTGTACGTACGTCCCGGGACGGGTGTAAAACGTTCCGCGGAGGACAATACACGCGTTTCGCGCGGTACACGACGACGGGCGTATTCGCGTTTTACCGATTGCGCGCGGTACGTTCAATTTGTCCAAACGAAACGCGAGCGCGCGAAATTCGATATCGCGACCGGGCGACGAGCTCGACGGTTACGCGGTATGGGGGGGGGGGGAAAGAAAACCGACGTAATCAACGGGGAAAATTGTTCAAAGCACGCGCATCGTACGTATCCTCGTGGCCCTTTGACGCACGGCCGTATAACGGCTAATAAACGAACGGTTCGTCGGAACGCGTCGTGGGTTAGCGCGCCCGTCGGCGGATAAACCGTTATTTACGCCCCGTGCGAATTATTGGTTTCGAATTTACGAGCGCCACGAATACACCGTCCCCTACCGCCGTCCGTTCGCCAATTCGTTCGAAACTTGTCGCCGGTAAAAACGAAATTAACCGCCGCGTTGTTAATTTCTCGTCGCCCGTGTACGTTCCGGGTTTGTCGGTTTACCGAAAATTTAACGACGACGACCGAAAAACAAAAACGCCCGTTCGGGAGGCCTGACCGTACCAGGGGGCGAAACGCGACGATTTTTGGGTAGACCGCGCGCGCGTTATATGCCCGACGGAATAAACGTACCTTTGCCACGAACACGACGAAACGATCCCTGTCGGTGTTCCCGAGCGTTGTACGAGCCGCGCAGGGCTAATAAGCGCGCTAATAGTTCGTCACTGCAGGATTAACTAGCCCGCGTCGGTGTTTCCGAGCGATTATTCCCGACGTTCGTTGTCCGGGGACGCGGAAATTCGCGCGTCGCCGAGACGGACTCGGGACCCCGCCGTACGCGGTATATCGGTCCAACCGGAAAACCGTTACCGAGCCGGTTACTGATAACGGCGGATTCGTCGCGCGCGTACTTTCGGACGTAAACCAGGAAAACGTACGTGAAAATCAACGCGAACACGCGTGTTCGGAAATGAATAGCGGGGAATTGGGTTCGACAGTTGGCCGACGAACTACTAAAAAACAAAACGTCTTTGCGTGAGACAACGAAAAGTCGTAGATTAAACTCTACAGGGACGATTATTGGTGGCTAGAGGTAATATCGGCGGCCGATGTTTCCGTTTTGGAACCGGAGGAGGCGAACGTTACGTCCCTACACCGGGTTCGTGTTTTCGAGCGCGTTTTTTT
>JAIPRN010005252.1:0-11285 GCA_025469175.1 Geopemphigus sp. TES_GeoC_2020 | reverse complement strand
ATATATATATTCAATCTAACCCAATAAAGAATTGCACGTTCTCGTATACCACTTTTAAATCAATCGATATAGAATTATTAACCCGACTGGAACGTTATTATTTTATACTATTTGGAACACATACCGTTAACTAATCAACTCAGTTTTGTATGTTTGTACGTATGTATGTTACAGGTCACGATGAATCTAACATAGACATACCGCACTTCGGATTTTCGAATCAGTATCCGGTGGTACTAGAAGGGTAAGTGTTTATCGATGTACGTGACGAACACCAATTTCTCGTGCGGTCGAGAAGCTCGTATTTCAATAACTTTGTCTAATGTTTGAAAATGTATAAATTAACGTGTATACACGATATCGATGTTCCCAACGCGTTACAAACGAAACGAACTAAACTTTTTAAAAGACCGTTTGTAACGAAAATGAAAACGCGACGCGGGTTTTTAAACGAATTACGTAATATTAGGAAATTCGAACAGTATGGCGTTTGTCCCCGGGGATTTGTTTTACTGTGCGCAACGTGAGCGATATTAATTTACGTGCGTTTAGTTCCACGTTGTGTACGTAATATGTGTTATACATACGTAAACGTACGCCACGGTTGGACCTTAAACGTTAAATAGCGAATAACATTAATTCGACGATACCCCGTGTTGGATGCTATGTTTGTTTGGTCGAATTAAACTCTACATTTACTAAAAACACGATACCGAAAATCGTCAACGAACGAATCGAACAAATTGTATTTCATTAGCGATTCGTCGTCCAATTTAAATTTACCGCCTTTAATGATAAGCCGTACAATGGATGTACCAAAGACGTTACAAACACCGTTTATGCCCGCGGATATATACAAAATCAATATTAACGCATGCGCACCGCGTTGTATACAAAACAATTGTAGTATCAGCTTAGTTGATATTGTTTCAATTAATGTTACAATTGTTAACAATTATTTTATCGCGATTCCAACGAATGATTGGAAAACGAGCAAAGTTTTGTTTGTTGCGTATTTCTACATAATATACGTAGCTTATTAGGCTAACCGATAGATCTGATACACTGTCGATTTGACAAATCATTTATTTAATTATGTTCGACGTTTTCGTTTTACTTACAATTATCGTAACATGTACCGCCGAAAATCCCGCCAAAAGGTATTTCAACGTTCTCGATTATTTGCAAATGCTCATTAAAACTATTCTTTCAGAGAAACAAAAATTGACTCACATCTTGGACCCAACGAACAGCAAGGTCCGCTTAACAGCATCCCTGAGCTCAACCAAGTTCTACAGTATCCAATATGTCAAGTAAGTGTCAGAATTCCTTATCATTTTTCTACTGGCTTTAATAATTTCAATGCGAAACATTAAGCTTTCGCTCCATAAATCTATTTCAATATATTGTTCATTGTTGTTATGATTCAACAATAATGATAAAAAGATTTCGGTAATTTGATAACAGTGACGATGGTTTTAAAAATCACATTCCAAATAGCAAAACAGAATCCATTTAAAACAACTTACGTTATAATTTTGATAAAATCCCTGATTAATTTCTCCGATTCTCTGATTATATTACATATGATAGATATACAAAACAATTATTAGGGTAAGATTGTACGTTTAGTAGGTATGATGAAATTCTGTTTGTTTTTAACTAATTCTTGTTTCTAAATAATCTCAAAACATTACAATTTATTCGTTACTGTATTTATATTACTTTAATTTGTAACAGATATTATTACGTAATATATGATTTATTTTTGAAATATAATATACGTTTGTATTTTATAGATAACAAATAAAATAACTCTAAATCTGTGATTCACTAATTGTTTACTTATGAATAAGAATTTTTACATTATAGTAAAAGATATGTTTATTTGAGCTTTCATCTTGTTACTCAAAAACATCCCCTTACTTATTGCAAATAAAATAAATAATTAACATTTGCAACAAGTAAGAATATAAATAAATTCAGTTAGTTTTGACTAATATTTAAAAAGCTTATTTATTTTTATAAAATTGCACAAACTTATAATCGAAATATCCAAGAATAATTTTATTGGTCTATATCTGTGTTGTCCTGATTGTAATTCAGTTATATTACGGAGCTATCTTTTATTTGGAAAAACTTATGTGTGATCGTGAATTCATTGTTTTTAGTTTAACTTTTATAAAATATGATAAATAAATAATAATTACTTTTAAATTATAAACAAATTAGTTAATAATATATTTTGATTTTAGGTGTACCAAGGTTCACATTGTTCAAAATATCTACATGGTCAATACGTATATATACCTACTAATACTTCTCAAGCTCTTATTGAATCAAACCTAACTTCAGCCTTCAAAGTGATATCACATTCAAGTGATTTGACGCGTGGCTGTGAAAAATATGCTTATCGTTCCATTTGTCATACGGCATATCCATTATGTATTAAGGACAGAACTACACCGATGCCAATGCTAATATGTCAAGAAGTTTGTTTTTTAACTTCAGTAATGCCAAATCCTAATTATTTTTACGTATTATTATTATTATTTGTATTTAAAGGACTGTGAACTATTGGAAAATGAAATATGTAGTCAAGAATATGCAATTGCAAAAAAACATCATTTACTTGGCCGTGTCGTTCATTTACCTAATTGTTCTTCTTTGCCAAAAACAAATTGTTATGAACTTGGAATTGAAAAACCAGAAGTTAATGAAGGTAAAATTGAAAAAATACATTATTAAACTACTATTATTATTTTATTGAAATAATTGTTCTA
The DNA here is from genome assembly GCA_025469175.1 of Geopemphigus sp. TES_GeoC_2020. Taxonomy (NCBI): domain Eukaryota; kingdom Metazoa; phylum Arthropoda; class Insecta; order Hemiptera; family Aphididae; genus Geopemphigus; species Geopemphigus sp. TES_GeoC_2020. Next base: position 8,502 of record JAIPRN010005252.1, on the reverse strand, counting down.
TATTTCAGATGAAAAATGTTATTGGGGACTTGGAGTTTCATATCGGGGTACTAAATCATCATATCAAAATTTATCATGTGTTCGATGGAATCAACAATTACTTGTAAAGACATCTGACTATAAAGAACTTCAAGGTGGCCATCATTATTGTCGTAACCCAGGAGCTGAAGATAACGAACCTTGGTGTGTTGTTGAAATGCCAGATACTGGACGTATGAAAAAAGTGATTTGTGACGTTCCACATTGCAGTAAGTTATGCGATAGAGAAAGTTGACGAATTATTTTTGATCTTGAACGTAAATGTATGTTTAGTGAGAACTCTTCAGCTTCCAATATTCATTGTGAGCACAGTTACTATTTCTTTGGTTATTGTGTTGGTGGTAATGCTAATTTGCTGTATTCGAAGAAGACGAAAGCGTCAGAATTCAGCAATACGACGTAGATTACCGCCATATACAAATCAAAAAGTAATTAAATACAATATAAATTATCCGTATTAATGTATTTTAAATTTCGGTCACATTTTGTTTACAGCAAGATATTGTAAAAGGTAAAACTAATGGGCTAGAATTATCATCATTGATACCAGGCTCAAGTGCATCCAGCCAAAAATCTGATAAATATTCCAAAGTACGTCAATATACATTGGGTGAAATTACATTCTTACAAGAAATTGGCGAAGGTGCTTTTGGTATGCATTTTCATTTAGAATGTATGATAAATTAATAATAATACAAAAACTCAATACATTTTCTTTTATTAGGCAAAGTTTACAAAGGTCAAGTACCTAATGATATGGGTACCATAGTTATGGTAGCCATTAAGACTTTGAAAGAAGGTGCCAGCGCTAAAACAGCAGCTGACTTTAAACGTGAAACTGATTTAATGGGAGAACTGCGACATCCAAATGTTGTTTGCTTGGTAGGGATGTGTTCACGTCCGGCGTGTTTATTATTCGAATACATGGTTGGTGGTGATTTACACGAATTCCTTATGGCTCGTTCTCCACATTCGCCTAATTCGCCAATTGCACCGCCACTAAACCAGGCAGATTTTATGTATATTGCTACACAAATAGCTTCAGGTTAGCTCTTGATTATTTACTAATAAATAAATCAAATTATAATTTGTTAAATCATTATTTAGGTATGGAATACTTATGTGGTCATCATTATGTACACAGAGATTTAGCTGCTAGAAATTGCTTAGTCGCAGAAAATCTAACTGTAAAAATATCAGACTTCGGTCTATCGAGAGATATTTATTCGTCAGATTATTACAGGTTTGTTTTTTTTTAATTAAATTTTATCATTAATTTATAGTTTGGTATAATATACACATTCGATTTTACTAAACGAACTATATACTAGTATTATTTTGTTTTAAAAATTATTTAAATGATTAAATATTACGGTTTTACTTGTTTTATAAAATTGTTTTGATTTGAGTTAAAATCAAACAGAATGATATAAATGTGAAAACTGTAAAAAATTTTAATTTGAAACTATTTTCGGAAGAAATTGGTAAAATTGTATTTTCTACTATTTATTTTAGTTATATTAAAGAATCGTGATTAAGTATACGACACAATGAGTGGGGGAAATTATTAAATTATTATTTTACAATATTAAAAACTTGAGAAATAATTAGTAACAATTTAGTACAAAATTTTAGAAAAGAAGAAATTATGGATAAAATGTTGATATTTGGTCGTAGTAAATATCAAATTTTTGATTTTTTTGAACAATATTTATTGAAAATATTGGAGAAAAAAGTCTTGAATATAGTGAGTGCGTATGCGCCACCAGTAGGATGTGAAGAAAAGGACAAGGAGGAGTTTTGGTGAGATATGGATGAAGTGTTGCAGAGAATACCAAGTAATGAGGATACAGTGATTGAGGAGATATGAATGGACATGTCGATAGAAAGAGGAGGAGGTATGAAAGAATACATGGAGGATATGGTTTTGGGGAAGGGAACAAGGCTGGAGAAAGAATCCTAAATTTTGCATTATCTTATGATATTGCGATAATCAACACATATTTTAGAAAGAGAGAAAAGCTTTATATAACTTATAAGAGTGGAGGTAATCGATCACAGACTGATTACCTTATGTGGAAGAGAAAGAGTGTAAAGCAGGTTAAGGATTGTAAAGTAATTCCTGGCGAGTGGGTAATAACGAAGCATAGACTAATGGTAATGGAGGTATAGTGTAGTAGGAAGAAGGTGTACAAAAAAAAGAATGTAGGAAAGGAAGCGAGGATTCGATGGTGGAAATTAATAAGTGACAAAGAAAAGGAGTTTGTAAAGAAGGTGAAAGAAAGGGGGTTGTGGAATGTTGAGGGGAATATAAATGAATGGGGTGACAAGAGAAAATAGGATAAGAAATGAATATATAAGAGAAAGCATATAAGTAGTGTTGATTATGTATAAAATGAGGGAGAATAGACTTAGATGGTTTGGGCATGTTATGAAGAGAGAAGATTTGAAAACAGTATGAACAGTTATAAAATTGAGTGGGGAAGGAAGAAGAGGAAGGGGAAGACCAAAGAAGAACTGGTTGAATATGATTGAGGAGGATTTGAGGATTGCTGGTGTGTGCGTGGAGGATGTGGGAGATCAGGCCAAATGGAGGTATAGGATGAAGGTGGCCAACCCTTTGGGGTTTCTGTTTGATCTATTTGATGAGATAAAGGCGAGGAAAATGATGATAATGACTTATTTTATAAAATTGCTAAATTCCGAATAATTATTTTGAACTAAATAACGTCCATTATTAATCGTTTTGGTATTAATTTAACTTATTAAATTGATAATCGAAATAATTAATACGCTATATTTAATTTTACTATTATCAAATAATAAAACAACAATCATTTAAACTTGAATCTGTTATAACAGAGTACAGTCAAAGTCATTGTTACCTGTTAGATGGATGCCACCAGAATCAATTCTGTATGGTAAATTTACAACTGAATCAGACGTTTGGAGTTTTGGAGTTGTATTATGGGAAGTCTACAGCTATGGTTTACAGGTAGAAGTTATGATCCATATCGAAATACTTCGAACATGAAAGCAACTTAAATTATTGACTGTGCCGTCTTATCTTTTTTTAGCCATATTACGGTTATAGTAATCAAGAAGTAATCGAAATGATCCGATCGCGTCAACTACTTCCATGTCCACAAGAATGTCCATCTCGCATGTATTCGCTAATGATGGAATGTTGGCACGAGGCACCCATACGACGACCCAATTTTACAGAAATTCATTCTCGGCTCAGGCAATGGGCCGCCATGTCTGTATCATCAGCACCTACCATGACATACTCCATGGTGCGCCCTGGAAGTCAATCTGATCGTACAGGTTCGTCAAATGTATCGTCTACATGTAGACCAGTCAACATATGAACTCAATAAAATGTATTCTTTTCTAGAAATCTCATTCTTAGTTTAAATAGACGATAATTTTTTTATAACAAATTATTAAGGGATAAGAATTGATCTATGTTTCATCAGTATTTACACGATGTACGAAAAAATATTTATTTGATTTTCAAACTTGGTTGGCATACAATTGGCATTTCTGCGCATATGTCTAAAGACTTGTATTATTAATTTTTTTTTACTTTATTGGTCCCTAGTGTTTGAGACAGTTGAAGTTAATTCGAACGAATTTATATTACACATAAAGTATGGCTTATTCGTTACACCTAATTATTTTACTATAAAAACGTCGTGTCATTTAAATGTATTCGAAATCGATTTATTTACCTTAATAATTATTACACGATTCATTTTCACAAGTCGCTCTATTGGCAATAATTCGATGATACTGTTTGTAGAAACTCAATAGTATGTTAATTACATCAGAATATCGTATTAATTATCTATAAATTACATTTTCCTATATATTATACAATCGATACTGATCGCTTAAGTTATTGTAAGGCGTCAATATTGACCGAACGCGTTGATTAATTTAAATTAAAAAAATTCGCGCCGAAATGTTCACTTTATTACAACATATGGCATCTACTTATGTTACAGACATTTCTTGTGTTCGATATTATAACAAAATGGTTCGTATCAAAAATTAATAAGTTTATAATATTAAACACCCCGTACGTTTTATGAACTCGCCAAGTTATATTTGTGCCATAAATTTGACGTTTGTTGAAAACGTGTGCGAGAACGAGTGTACACTTATAATGTTCAAACGGTTGTGTAAAATAAAGTTGTGAAAATGTTAAGACAGTAGCACATTTTGCTTACATAATTTATACGTTTTATTATTATTATTATTATTATTATTCTTTCGTCGTGTTCAATGTGTATAAACGTGTTTTTGTTTGTACATACACAAAATAACAATGTTTTTATATGAATTTTTAATATTTATACATTAATCGATAATAATTAATATATTATTTATTAGGTAATATACTTCGAGACAAATTACATTTTTTTTTTTTTTTAATATGTTGATAATTATTATTACCTAAGGACAAACATCATGAATGTAACTTGTAAAATTTTTTTTTTTATATATATATATATACTCGTATTGGAGCGGGATACTCTAGTCTACTTAATGTTTATAGAATGTAAACAAAACTTAAAATATAAGACTGTTGAAAATATTATGAAACCAGCTGTTTTTGTCGCGCGTGCGTATTATTTTTTTTTTAAATATATTAAGATCACAAATATTGGACACCTTGGATTTTTATCGCGTTATATGAAGTACTTAAATCGTATGATCGATTAAGATAAAAAAAAGATGGAAAAGGTTAGCTCTAGCGTCGTAATGAACGTTTTCAAATGCCTTACGAAAACATCGAAATCAATATACGCGTAAAGTGCGCGTTTCTATATCGCCCGTTACTTAACCGAAGTAGTTTTAAAGTATTTTTAGATCTGAAGCGACGTGTGTATGTGTGTGTGTACCAAGTATCGCTTGTGTCTCGCGATACTATCGACCGTGTATGTATGTGCTCGCGTACTTATCGGCAATTCCTTCGCGATGTTTTTCGAATAAATTCCCGTTTAACGTTTACGTCGTAAACGTAACGACGCGACGGCCTAATTACGAAGTATCCGCCTGTACCCGGTGGGAGGGAGGGCTATATTCCCGCCGACTTGTCGTGATTTTTAAACGATCGGATTTCCGATTTGGTTGTTTCGGAGGGGGTGGAAGGGAAGTGCGCCCGATACGTCGGCGGTAGCCGTCATTTTACGTAACGGTATACACGGCCGATTCTTACCGTATTCGAATACGTCGCGTTCATTACCGTTCGTCGTTCCAAATCCGTACGATTATGATCGCGTACGGGGGATCGTTGGATCAGGGTTTCCCAACGCGGACGACGAACGAAAAACGTCCCTTTGATGGCCATTTTCCACGTCGAGGCGGGCGTGAGGAGCGACGTTTATCAACGAAAAAGGGATTAGTAACGACCACCGGTTGGTTTAAAGTCGAAAAACAGACGGAGTATTATTACGGAACGCGGAATTGACCGAACATTTTCGGTCGGACATGGCCGCGACAGCTCGCCAGTTTCCGCCGGTGGTCGTTCGTGCGACACTCGTCGGCGACCTTTTTGTTTTTGGTCGCTCGTTTACGCGTATTTCACACGGGGGTGGGGGAGGAGGGTTTGTTTCCCCGTCGACGGGCACCAGATGATTCCAATGTGATTGATGGCTGAGCCAACGACGTGCCTTCTCTTAGCGCTAGGCGCTACTCAAGGTACGCCGTCGTTCATGACAAGCGTCATAGGGATCGTACCCTATTCTCGAACCGGGACGACGGTCGTCGTTTGGACACCGGTTTCAAGCCAAGGAAGGCCCCGCAGCCAAAGTGGGGCGGGCCCACTACCTCCGAAACGGCGGCGAGCAGACTGGCTAGGTCGACCCGGAATTGACGGGCAGTCGTCAGACGTTCCGGGACGCGGCGGACACGCTTACGGAATGACGCGAACGACGAAAAACCGAAATATAATGGACGAAAAAACGGCTCGAGGTTACACGGGATTACAACGACGGCGCGTGTGCCTCCTACTGGTCGTGCCCGTTCAATTTCGCCATCCGCGACAGGAAGTATTTGTACAACGTCTTCACGTACTGGACGGCTACCATGTAATCCCGGAAAATGATCGAGTTGACGAGGTTCCGTTCCGCGGTGTTGTCGTTCAACCGGACCTCGTTCGGTATCACGTCCCTGCCGACGTCCGCCGGCCGTTGGTCGCGCAACTGGTCGTCCGCGTCCACGTCGTCGTACACCTCGCACAACAGCTGCCTCAGACAGGTGCGGCACCCGGCAAAGTCGGCGGCGAACGCGCTCTCCGCCTTGTAAACGTCGGCCGCGTCGTCCAGCAACAGCTCCAGCCCGACGGCCGCCCTCTGCAGCACGCTGTACGTGACAATCAGCTCGTCGGGATACCGGCGCTTGTTCATCCACTGTTCGCTCAGCTCGTCGTCCGGCTGGTCCAACAGCCGCGGCACCATCCACGCGTTCTGCTGATTTACCCACCGGCCGTAGTGCGTCGTGTAGTTCTCGCCCGGGAACGTCGTCCGCACGTAATCGTATTTGAACCGGTCCGAGTGTATCTGGCATTGATCCGCCAACGTCAGTACGCGATTAATCGTCGCGTACGGGTCGTCGTCGACGTCCATCCCGTCGTTGGTCGGATAACCGCACGGATTGATCCAAAATGGCGACGCGTCGTCGTCGTTCACGTACAGGTGGGACAAAATCACGTACGCGGTCGTGAACATGGCCGCCACTGCGAATCCCATTGCGAACGCCATCGCTACAGCGCGCTGAGTGATGACGGTGTACGCGTGTACTTAACTAAGTGTATCGCGTAGCGCGACCACTTTAATAAGCGTCCGAAAACAAAACGAACGAAAAAAGCCGAACGTTTTTTCGACTTTTTTCAGGTGCGTTTTGACGAAAAAAAAAACCCATTTAAACGTTGGGACGGCGTTTAAACGGTTTTTTTAATTATTCCGTACCGAATGTTAGCTTGTAACGTAAGCTATATATATATTAAAAAAAAAAAACCCCCCGCTCGCGTTCGTTAATACGCGATTTCGCGACGAACGGTTAAACAAATATTTATTACCCGTACAAAAGTCGACGACGGGTTCCGGATCAACGGAATGGACGATTTGATTCGACCGTTTTACAAACGAGGAAAATAGTACGCGACGACGGCATTTTTGTCTTTCGCGTCGCGAGTCCCGCGGGTTACAAAACCGATCACCGGACAACGGTCGGCCGAAATACGTTCGTTATCCTCCCTAATCCGATGTCGTCGCGTAAAACGTTTGCGACAGATATCGATCGAAATTCCTTCTCGACGTTTCGTTACGTCCGTTCTCGGACGGCGCCTTTTCCGTTTACCGAAAACGGACATTGAAAAATGGCCCCTGTCGTTTCGGTGGGTGAGATGGGTTGTTGGTGATTCGTCCGCGCGGCGGTTTTGCGTCGTTTAAAGGTTCGTTGAATACGTTTTAGGTTAAACCGTCGAAGAGGAATACAAACGCGTTAGAAACAACGACGACGCGGGGGGAAAAAAAATCGTATTATTCTGAGGATTAGTCGGAGTTGGGGATGTCTCCACTCGTACGGCGTGTACCCGTTGTACGTGTATAACGCGTAATATCGTTCGTTGATATCCGTTTCCCCGCGGCGCCGTTATTGGTTTCGCGTTCATCCGCTAACCGTACGTCGTGGCCCGAGACGGCAATCACCAGCGGCGAACACCGGCCCGGGGGAGGGGGGGATTACAAATACGCGTCGTCGTCGAGAACGTACTACTCGCCCGTATGCACCACCCGTCGCGGTCTGGCCGCCGATTGACGACCCCGGTCGACGTACCGCCGCGACGTATTAACGAAAACGCGTTCGTTGCCGGCGGTTACCAACACCACCCCTTTCTCGCCAGGTTTACGTAATACGCACATATACCCCCGGCCCGTCCAATCGCCCGCGCCCGACAACTCTTCTTCTTCCCGGCCATCTGGGATCGGTCACCTTGGTCCTCCGCTTCTGTTCCTGCCGACGCTCAATCCCGTAACCACGCTCCCGAATATTCTCTCCTCGTAACACCACCGAACCAAGTCGGTTCCCCATCGTCTTATCCACAATTGACGCCTTCCCTCTCGCGTATTCATTTCCCGCAAACACATTCTTAGACCCGGCGTCTAACGACTCCCGAAAAGGATCGCGTGGGACGAAGCCAACCGCGCGGACACGGGCCATTTCCAACGGTCGTTCCGGCGCCGAGATAATGTTTGTTCGTCGGGCAAAAGACGACGCTATAATATTTATCCCACCGACGTTTGATCTCGCTTATGGTCCCATGGGAGAACAACGACGAGGGCGGCTGGCGTGACAAGGCCGACAGGTGCGCGCGTCGACAATTTTAACGAACCGCGAGCGTACGCGAAACGAGAACAACGACCAAAATAAAAAAAAAAAAAAACGTTTTTCGAC
>JAIPRN010005251.1:0-10000 GCA_025469175.1 Geopemphigus sp. TES_GeoC_2020 | reverse complement strand
GTCAATGCCACCGTATTATTATTTTTTGAACGTGTCACAGAAGTTTTTAAAAATGTGCTGCTACCGTAGTTTTACGCTCGAATTTATATACAAAATGTGGCAAATTCGACAACGATAAAATAACGTTATTCGACGTGGTGGCCGTTATAGGCGATGTATCCGTCGTGCGGCGCTGCGTAAATTATATTTTGACTAATAATTGTACGACGCGAGGGAAAAATTGTTTTACTTCGTCTTAATGTGTACACGCGCGTGAGATTTTGTGTTTATTGTCCGCCTTATGTTCAGTATTCTTCGCTTGCGCGCGCGCGCGCGCGTGTGTGTGTGTGTGCGAGACGAAGGGGAAAAATATTGCCGTTGTTTGGTGTGGTCGTATAGGTAGGTGTGGTAGATATATTCGTTGTTGACAATAAAATAAAACGCGAACACGCGTAGCCCAGACAGAGACATGTTTACACGCACACAATGTGTATTACATGTATGGAGACGTAATTTTCTTGCGTCCGCTACCGCCTATTTAGTAGGTCTGCGTTCAGATAACCGTAACGGTGTATTATTATTATACTAATAACTTGTGTGCATACTGTTTAATGTACAATTACCCTAGAGAACGAATATTTAGTGGCCACGAACAAATAAATAAATAAATTATGCGAAAAAAATTATTATACACATCGTGCGAAAATTATGAGTCATAAAAAGGGGTTACTGGGTGCGCAATAGTGATAGGTGATAACTGGAGCAGAGGACTTGTAGTATTTGCATATTTGTCTTGCGTAATCAACAAAAACAGCCGAAGAAGGAACAAAATACGCTTTATGTTAATACAAAGTGCTATATGTAATTTTATTTTCCGTGTAAATGTATATTTGTCGGCGTTTACGCCCTTTTCTAGGTCTTGGTTCTCCTTTTAAAAAGCATTGTTGCATATTTCACCTTTTTTAAAATTATAATATTTCGTACATTTCAAAGCAAAAATTCAATTAATATTCTCATTGTTGTTTTCTTCATTAACGGAGATTTTTTTTTATTAAATATATTAAATACGAAGTAAGGGCCGAGTTTCAAACACGTAATTTATGTATCTAAGGATAATTTGTGGTGGACATTTTTTAACTTTGCGTGGGAAAGAGGAACAAATTATTGCGTTACGCCACTGATTTCAAGAGGTAAAATTACGGACGTTTCAATTTATCGATATTATATTTACGACACAAAATAATTTAGTATTTAAAAATTATTCGCGATTAATTTTAAGCTCATATTTTTAACGTATATATTTGGATATTTTTAAAGCCACAAATCCTTTACACTAGCGATAAGTTTTCCTATTTTTAAGTTCTCGCCGGTCACACGTTTCGTTTGTTTTTATTTATGTGCGTAAACAAACAGGAGGTTTTTTTACCAAGCTTAACATTAGTAATAATAATAATAATAACGAAAAAAATTAAATTAAGTAAAACATTGGTAATCCTTATTCCCGTGTGGCTTAGGTGTACTTTTCGCCTTTGAAAAAATAATCGAGTTAACACGAACTAAATGTGACTACGTAGTTGCATATTATTATATAATCGTTACATAAGCAAATAAAATAATGAAACTGAGTGACGTACTTTGTTGATTATAAAAGTATGGCTTTAGAGACGGCCCATTAGAGATGGCGCCCCTCTCTTAGATAATGGTTAACGAATATTTTTGTTTTTTAACTTAAATTCTATACAAGTGAAAGTGCTTTTCTTGGGTGTTAGGGTTAACAAAAGTTTTGCTAACTAAACGTTGAGTTATTTGTCATCGTAACGGTTGCAAAGTTAATGGCAAATATAACTTTTAAAATGAACTCGTAGTATTGCACATTGCCGTTATAACTTGTGATCGATTTCGAATAATAGACATTTATAAAATTAATTATTGACATATTTTTCTTTTGTATTATCGTTCAAAATTTTAATTGGACGTCTCCGATTTATTTTATAAGTCAAGTCTACTCTGGATTTCGTTTATAACTTATGTTTGCCATAAAATTGAAGGATTAAAACATTTGGGTTTTATATTATTGTTTAAAAAATTAACGCTCGGCAGCATAATTTTCTTTTTTTTCCAAAAATAATAGTCTACAATCTAATCTCGAACAAGCAATAAAATGTTCGAAATATCTTTTTGTTTTAAAAACAAACCTCTAACTTTTGAAAACTTCTATTCTTTTTCAAATTATTTTAAATGCCTCATCATTATATACCCATGTGGATCTTTTTATCTATTTTACATTAATAACATAATGTGCTAAACGAAACGGCAAATCGTTTCCGTGTTAGTGTCTCATACATTATTTTTATAAATTCTTCATTTTTCTATTGTAATTATTAATATCTCATTAAAATGGAATGTTATAGAACTGAATAAAAAGTCAATTTTATTCAATAACTATTTTGTTATAGTATAAACATGTCATCAACGTAAATATACTAAATATTAAACAAACGTACACAACAATCTTATATAAAAGATAATTACGCTCGCCTATATCGCATTATCGGAATCGCCTCTAAAGAACTTAATTATACCATAACAAATATCATACAGATGACGTAAAGTAAAATCTGTTAGAAAAAATTATCACTGGTCACAAAATAAATCATTAGATATTACATCTGCGCGCACACATACACATAAACGATGACGAATACAAAGGACGAATGGTGACATTTTACAATTTGAAATATTGAAGTACCGAATCAATTTTAAATAATTATATTGCACTAATAATTATTCAGATGATTTATACTTCAACACAATTATTGTAAAAATACTTCGACAAACAGAACGAACAGCATTTAAAAGAGTATGCGCGTGCGTGCGTGTATATGAATCAATTAATTATTGTAATAAACCCAAAAGGAAATTTCAATATATAAAGATGATGATCTACTAAGTAATTACAAGATAAAATCAAACTTATATAAGGACTAAGGACCAATGACACTATTCGGGCGGCAGCAGAAAGTGCTTAATTTAGGTGGGAGGCGATCGCCGCATTCTCAGCACTTGAGATATTTTTTTTTATTTTAAAGTTTTTTTTAAATAACTAATAGGCGAGTAGGATCTTTTACGTTTCGAAAAATCTAAGTGTTCAATTTATTTCACGTTATTTTTTTCGTTAACTTTGTACGTGTAGATATCTACGAAGGCAGCGTCTCGAACTTTATATTTTTAATTCCTTTTTTGTAATAATTTAAAAATTAATTTTTATTTTTTACCCGGTCAAATCTACAAACAGTTAACGTCGGTACCAAGTAAGTGCGTATTGTTTTATTATATTTAATTATTAAAATAAAAAGAATCTCTAATTAATTCTCTAACCCACCATTTCACTTATCTCATGTTTGTAATTCAACACTCAATTATTATTATTTCCTTCTATAATTTATTTTATAATTTTTAACATAAATAATCGATAATTTTTAAAATTTTTAAGTTATTACAATTATTAACAATGAAATTTTGTTTTGTTTAGTAATTACTTAATAGTAGTATTTTTACTTAAATATATTTAGAATTCCTTAGAAAAGAGAAACCCCTACGGTATACGAGTTGGGGTATCAATTTATATGAGTTATTTAATTAGAGATTATATTACTATTTTGAATTTGAAAATTATTATATTTGAATAACGATTCTGAGCGAAACTAGTAGTAATTTATTATAATTAACGAATATGACGTAAATTGTTAAAATATTGTGTATGCTTAAGCATTGTATTATTATACATTTTGAGGTTTTGAATATAAAATTAGCCATGTGCATGAGGCAAAAAAGACATGTTGTCAATTTAATAGGTGTTTTTTTTTGTAATTTGTGGGTAGTTTATTGTTGAATTTGAGGAACCTAATGGAAAAATCAAAAAACATCGAATAAAGTACTAATGAGATAACATTTGTTATTGAAAAGTGATGCAGGTCAAGATTATCCGAGCATTCTTTAGTACGAACGTGTTCATAGACAAAATAAAAACACTTAATTGTAAAATCAATACACTCTTTACTTTGTTCAAAATCTAAAATAATAAAAAATATATTAATATAATAATATGTAATAATAATATATTATCATAAAAGTATTAACATAAATTTAAAATTGTATTTTTGACAATCATATACATAACGGTAAATATTAGGTTATAAGTACAATTAAATTGTTTAAAGTACTTAATTAAAATTTTATTTTCGCCTGAATATTTTTTGCATATGTCCAATGACGTTCTTTTAAAATTATTTACTTTTCATCTATCTGTCATCGATATTTATTTTTGCAACGTTGCGTGCAATTTGCGGTTTATCATAATATCTGTAGTTGTTTTTTTAGAAAATTTATATTTTTCAATAGTCAATATGCTTGTAATTTTCGTTTAACGACAAACCTGGGTGCGAACTAAATTTAAACAATCAAAATCAAGTTACTTGATTAAAATTAACGTTTCCTTAAAAATGAAAATGTTCGATTATTCGATCGTAATTAATATGAAAATCGTGTTTTATGAAGCAAGTAATATCGTTTCTGCATAGTCGGTAGAAAAATTCAATTTGAAAAAATGTTTCGCCGTGTACACATTCCATTCTAGCAAGATTTTATTACCTACATGTATTAATAATAATAATAATAATAATAATAATAATAATAATAATAATTAAAATTTTCTTTTTGGACTGCTTTCTTCATTAAAATAAATATACCTGTCATATACGTTGGGCTGAGTTTATAATTATTTTATTTTTTATATACCTATTAAAATTGTATATCTTTATATGTGTGATGGTCCAGAACGCATTCCTGATAATATTTATACAAACGTTTGCCGCATATATTGCGTGCGCGATCTATGATGGATTTTTTTTAGTGGATGATTTTTCTATTCTGTTTATCGTTTACAATTAATCTTTCGTATATACCAAATACCAGGCAATAACTAAATATTTGTTGTGTTGTAGACTATACCACAAATTTATGGGATGCACACATATATGAGTCGGCGTTGGCACATGTTTGTTAAAAACTTAAAATGCTTCCTATTTAGGCGTAAAAGTTGTGTTTACACATATACACTCAGCGCAGGCAACGCCTGAAACAGTAAAAGGATATTTGTAGGACGTTTTGACGAAATTAAATGAAATAGTGTATCATATACCGCGTGTTATCCCAAGGAAATAATATAAACCTTATTTCCTTGATGATATATCATCGTGTTACATATATTTTTTAATATGTGTAATATTAAACGTAAATCGCGTACTTCACAGTCAATATAATCCGGTATAAGTTGTTCAACATGGACATTATGGCAAATTGTGACATTGGTATAAAATATTACATAGTAATTATTACTATAATCTATATATTATGTATATCTGTCTGTATTCTCGGATACATATAATTACGGTCAAACATATCGTTAGTTATTTGCCTCAAATTACTAAATCAATCTAGTAGTATTTTTGGCACTTGTCTTGTTTTGTTTATATTGACGCCAATCAGTAACGTATTGTTTTGTAAAACTGGAATCTACGTGGTACTTATATATATATAGTCACGTTTAAATAAATGATCCGAGTGAAAATGAATTCACTTGATTTACGATGTCCATTTATAATAGTTTTTAAATACTCTTGAAAACGATCGGGGTATGTCGTCGAAACCACCTGTATTTATATTTTATCAGATTGTCAAACATATACATTCACATGGTATTGGAGAAAATCTACGTGAATAAAATTAATTAATTTATAAATTTATTGATATTAAAATTGTATTAAAAAATAAAAGCGAATTACTATATTATTAATAAATAAGATTATTAATACTATTAATAACACACGATGTTTTTGATTGATTTTTGATTTTATTTTTATGTTTTATTTATCAACCGATGGATATAAATTGGGAAATTTCATTACGTCCCGAGTGTTTGATAATTTTTAATAAAACTTAGCTTCGAATTTAAGGAATCTCGAATTTTTGAAATTCGACAGAAACATTCCTATGACATACGTTACGAAGTCAACTGCACAAATGGATGTTGACGTTGATATGTTGACACTGCAGTGGTGGTGTTAATCATTACCACGGAAGGATTGTTTATGATTGTTATTTTGTCAACGAAGTTTGATTTGGTGATAAACGCTATAATGTTGAAGAGGGCAATTTTTCTATGTTAAAAAATCCAACGTTAAAAAATTAATCAATTTCAATTTGGTTTATTCGTTTGATCTTTTATTATTTTATTTACGCACTTCTATGTGTATATAATATAATTTTTATAGACGCGTTTTTAATTGTATTCAAATATTTGTATTTGACGTACCAATACCCGGAACTCGTTCAGTATACTAGGAAATTGATTATTGATGGAATGCACGTTCCATTAAATCGACACGTTCCCTCAAAATTTTATATTATTATGCATGCAAACACGATTTATTGCGGGTTTATTTATTTTACGGGAAAAAAATCAAGTCAATGGTATACTGTATCGATGACTATCATTTATCATATATATTACCTACTTCACTGCTACTGCCTAACGTAAAATTTCAATTTTTTTTTAAATACCTATTTATTAAAAATATATTCACTGTAATGTTTTTGTGTGGTTATGCGGATGAATTATGTAAAAACTTTGCTTATAACAAAGTCGAGAAAATATGTATAATATTTTACTGATTTTCGTACATTAAAGCTCCTTTTCAACTCATCATCTACACATATCGAGAACCACGCTGGCGTGTGTATACATTTTTCTTCCATTATTTACGTTACGCTACAGAATTCTTCGTTAAATATTTCCTTGGGATTTTTCAAGCTTTATGTTTGCAACTCTGATCTCTCACGCTTGTCGTTTAGAATACGCTATTTATTTGGAAAGTTATGTGTTATTGTAATGTTATTTATTACTTTTAACGTAATTTAACCATTTAAAGTTAGTTGGGTATTGTTTTGTTTATATAATTGCCATTTATTTTTACATATAACCCCAACGTAAGTTTATATAAAGTACTCATTCAATATTAAATCACCATAATATACTATTTATATATAGTAACTCGAATAATAGCAGTCAGTCGATGTGAGTAAGTGAATGGTTACAAATTAATTTTGATGTTACGTTGAGTACTGGTAGTACCATAGGTACTTTGGGTCCTAAAAGTGCCTTTAGGGTAGTGAAAATTGGAAAATAAATTTTAACTCGAGAAACCAATATTATTGCGGCGGTAAACAAATCACCAAAAATAGTGTGCGCAATAAATAAATTGCATCCCTTCGGTATTTCACGAAATAGTAATAAAAACAATATGCTCGTATTTTATGTATTACGATGTTATTAATTCCAGTCGCGTTTTTGGCCGCTATGCGTTATCTTGGTTTATTAGGATTCTCAAACCTTTTCGGCTTATTTCGATCGGTATATAATAGTCGGCAACGCTTGAGTGATAGTCAAATCGAAAATCATTTTGATCATTTCGTTGATCGATTTAATTGGTTATTTTTTAAAAATTTAAAAATTAAGCATACACACTTCTGTTTTTGTATACATAAAATATAATATTGTTCGTTTGCGTCATGGAATAATTCGTTATCCCTGGTTACAATTGAATATTGATAATACCATAAAATTAATATACACATATGTATTTAAAAAATATGTTAATATGTATTCATTGTTAGTAGAGATTCGTAATTTTTAAAATTAATTTTATTACTGTGAACATTAAAACTATTTTTCTCAGTTTTTCGTGTTTTTTTTTTATTATAAATTGAATTTGTTTTCCGCTAAGATAAAGAAGAAAACAATTATAAAATAATACGAATCATTCAAGTATATAATTTTGAATTGTAAAAAGTTTAAATATTATCATTTTTATGGCGGAGGAAATTTTGTAATAAATAATAACTTTCAAACATGTTTTATGGATGAAAAGTTACTTTTGATACGAATTTTTGTACTTTTTTTATTGTTGTTGGATGCAATAAATAGTCTACCATGTTGGTAAAGTTAAACCAAATAAAAAGTATCGTTTTATAGTAGATGTCTAATATTAAGTAGACATTAAAATATTACTCTACGATATAGTTGTAAGGTATTTTTTTGTTTTTAATTTATTAGATGTATTTTATATTTTTGTTGATGTAGTCTAATGTACATTTGAATATTATATCCTTTTTAAACGTAATGTTTGTATTTTTATTATTATAGCGTATCTACTAATACCTATATATTATATTTTGAACAATGAAAATTCATTTGATTTCATGGCTATTCATTTTCATTTTTATTTGGGTAATTCCAATGTCTGCGAGTGTATTATAATAGTTTTATAATATCGTTTGAAACGTTAAAAATTTAACATCGGAGGTACACTTATTCTTAATATAATTGGGTTGTTGTGGGAATTGTTTTTCATTTTTGAAGAAATATTTTAAAAGTAACTAAGCGTCGTAAAAAATTGCAACATCGAGAGCATTTATATTTTTATACAAAAAATGTTTTATCTTTTTTGTATTTATTTATTTTATATGATGTACGTTTTTGTATATAGTGAAGTTATTCATTTTTAGGATTATTAACATGCGTATATATTACGTGTTTAAAATTGAACATTAAAATAAAAACGTATTTTTAGACGAAATTTTATTAATATTATTGTATATGCACTTTTATTTATATTAATTTAGTTTTTTACGGTTATCATAAAAGTCTTTAAAACAACTTTATCTCTAAATATTAATTAATAGAGATTATTTAAAAAAAAAACGTCAAAATTATTTTAGATATTTTTGAAAATGAGAAAAGATTAACATTTAATATCGTTTTTAATATCATATTTCCAGATGTAATTTCTCTAACGTTTAATTCTCAGCACCTTATTTAAATTTTCTTTCGTCATTATAATATTACGTGTATTATAGTTAAATTATATTAAGCTTTTGATGTAAATTCTGTAAGTTAAGCATAAACAAATTATGAGAATAATTTTAAGTTTAAGAGCGTTCAAAGACAAAAAGCAGCACTGTTCAGATATATTTTGAATTATACGCCTTCCACCAGTCGGTTAATTATCGTTTTTATCCATTTTGTTTTTTTACGCGTAAAAACAATCTGAATAATATGAAATATAAAAATCCTAGCCTAGATTTTGTTTGTTTCCTAATTATAGGTATTATACGCTTTTATCAATGATACACGAATACATATCAACGATTTCTCGAACAATTTTTGGTATTTTGCGAATCTTCCCGCTTACATACGATCTTTATACGTACGGCGTATGTTAATTAATATCGAAACTTCAAGAAGTAACTCTTTGAGCCACACCCAGTTTTAATCTGTTAGGCGTTTCTATTATTACTACTATTATTATTATTATTAAATTGATAATTTCTTTTTGATTAAATTACATAGTAGTTGTTCATTCGTGTGTGGGCGATACAAGGTGTACGGTATTGACGACCGGTGTACTGGGAGGGGACAGCATTGTAGTACACCATACACATTCACTATTAAGCTGCCGTCCGGCCAACAAATTGCTACCACACCTCCGTAATAGCCGTCTCGCCTTGAAGGTGGTTACCCTCTTCCGTCCCCGCTCCAACGTGCGACTGTGTTGTCTGCATGTGTGGTTTTTAATCAAATTTCGTTTAATAAGTCTTATCTGTAATTGACAGACTATGCTAAACATAATTGACGGGCAACTACATTGAAATAATATAAATAACGACACTTCCAAAGAGAGCTTTCTGTCGCTCTACTTGACACATTGATTTAAATAAATATGCACGCATACTAACATATATGTCAATTCCGTCATAATATAATATCTGAATTGTCTTTTTTCCGTGTTGTTCAGGACTACATATAATTTTGATTTTTATAACATGTGTCTGTAGTAGTTAATATATATATATATATATATATTATAATAGACGGACGTAAAAAGGGGTCAGTGTAAGTTTA
>JAIPRN010005250.1:0-11288 GCA_025469175.1 Geopemphigus sp. TES_GeoC_2020 | reverse complement strand
CAAATTGCTGTACCGTTATTGTTACGTACTTCGCGGATCGAGCGCCGTGGTTTCGTAACGTATTATTTTATCTACACTCCGAAAATATACTTCCAAATCGTAATCTCGTAAACGGTAGGACGTCCTACGAAGAAAAATAACCATTTGTCCCGTCGTCAAGCGCCGGCGTATTCCTAAATCGTACGTACGCAACGTCGGTAACGGTTAACGATCCGATGTACTCGACGGTGAACTCGTCATCTACGTTCGCCGTCCCGGTACATACGCTTCGTCCAACAACCCTCCCGTTACCGGCCTTGGACGAAATTCGAATATATAATTACGGGCGTGCTCCGAAAACTCGAACGACGTCGAAATAGACCGAAAACACCGAACGAACGTTTTCGACCACAATTCGAAATTACTACGGCGAGCGGAGCGAACGACAAGGGTGAAAACGTGGCGGCCGACCGTTTTCGCGCCCCCGCCGCCGGCGTGTTGTTGTTACGTGGCCAAATTCGCCGCGGCGGGTACATTTTTCCGTAGGGATTCCGCCCGTTCGCATAGTTGCCGGTGCGGCGCGCGTATGCGGCTGTAGTATTATAAATAAATACGCGTAGTGAATTCCCGAGGTTAATCGGCCTCGATCGACCGAACTCGAAATGTACGATCGCGTCCGGTGGCGGGGCGTTCGCGTTGTTCGACCGTCTTCTTGCCCCCCCCTCCCATTCCGCCGATGCACGCGCGCGCCATATTCGAAATCCCGTTTTTATTGTACGTACATTCCTGATGCCTGATAACCGATAAAAATGCGCGCGGGGCTTCCAAATTGCGTGTTTCGGACGGAGCGCCCACCGGAATCCGAAATGAGCGGACAATATTACATATATACACGGAGTAGTACGTCTATACGCGAGTTTGCTCGCGATATATAAGCGTACGTATAGACGTGTGTGTAAAGACTACCGTCCCTCCGTGCCCTTTCGCCGACGACCGTTGTTCGACCCGGCGCGCTCGCGTTCGAACAACAACAAAGTTTGATGGCTCCCGCGGAATCCTGCAAAGACAAACAACGGTCGAATTAATTGGACGGGGGATCGACATCCTGTGTTACGTCCCGGAAAACGTGCATACATATAGACTATCCTGACCACGAGTTATAACTTGAAATGTATATGCGTTTACGCGCGCGTGTGTATGTGTGTGTGTGTGTAGAAATTCACCGCGGCCGCCAAAATCGCGCGTTACGTTTTCCAGAATTAAGCGCGTACGTTATTATAATACGACCTATATGATTTGTTGTACGTAATCGATTCGGCAGTTTTGTACACGTCTGCCCCGCCAGGCGTGTGCCAAACGCACACATGTAGACAAAACGCGCCCTCCGATAGGCCAAATTAAAAACGATTTACGAACGAGCGGATGCGTTACGGTTGTGAAACGTTCCCGGGAATACAGAATTTTAACGTTCTAATAGCGTGAACAATAAGTGGCTCTATTTTTTTCGCCGTCGTTTTCGGATTCGCGCGGTACAATGTCGCGCTGGTGGTGGTCGTCGTCAGAACGACAAATTTCCTTGTAACGCGTCGAAACGAGATCGATTTATCTCTCCGAAATTCGAAAATCCGTCGTTTCGTACGGTTCCCCCGGTTACGCAATTTGACCGTTGACGTTCGATCGGTGGGTTCCTTCGAACAATATTGTCCGTCTAATGGTTTTCTCTGTAAAATGTTCGATCCAAAATACTTGTATAGTAAACGTGAAATACGAACGTGTTTACCGACAATACTAAACATTTTTCTTACCGTATAGAAATATGAAGTTTTCACTGAATATCTATATATATATATATATATGTCGACGTATTTGCGAAGTTGTTTTTAACTGGTTAGGGACGAGGGAATTTAACGATATAATTAATTTAGTCGAGTGAAAAGTTACTTTTGGAAAAGTTTATTGAAAAAAGTCGCGCGAAAACGTGTTATCGGGAAAATATGTTACCATATAATGTATCCTGGCGAACGACTAATTTTGAGTTGTAGCCTACTTACATATAATATATTTACGCGTGGTGTTCGTCACAATAGAGAAACATACGAAAAAGTTGCGAAAATTCGATTATACGCGTATAATACGAAACGAAATTGAACTTTTCTAAGTAACTTCGTAATTTTGAATAATAACGCGTTTAGGTTGGAGTAACTCGTTAAAAGTTACGCGAATGATGAAAAATAATAACTTCCGACTCGACTTTTAACTGTTTGACACGCTAATGGGCCGCCAGCCTCGTGTATGAAGGTAATTCGAGGGTCTTCGAAATGGGTTGGCGCGCGAACCACACCGGCCCCGGGGAGCACATAACAGCGACGACGGCGAACGCGAAACGTTCCCATTCTCTCGGTCGTGTGTTTACGATTATTTTCGACGCGTTCGGCCGCCGGCGGGCTCGGAACTCGCGTGAGCGTTATTATTGGCGAAACTGAACGTTTCAGGGGAAACCGAATATACGTCGTCGCGACCCGACGGTATAAGTGACGACGTTAACGCGTCGCCCGTATCAATTACGCGGGCGCGTTTCAGAGCGAACTTTTCGCGTGAACCAATTGAACGGAACGTTCGTATAGCACGACGACGGGGGGAGGGACACGTGTTTCCCAAGGCTTTGAGGGGCAAGCCCCTTTACCCAGACGCACCTTGTATTCTATTCAATGGTGCGCCGTGGCACATGATCGAAGTCGTGGGTCGTCAATATGGACCACCAGCACCGAAAGTACTCACGATGATCCCTGTTATGGAAGCGGGACGGCTGACGTCGTTCGGCACCCGGTCCCACGCCGGATGAAGTCGTTTAGTTGCTCCACCATCTCGCGCCTGTCCCACAACCACCACGTCGCGGCCCAAGTAGGCACCACAGCTAAATGTGGGGTACGGTTGCGCCGGATTGGACCAAGTCATCGAGGTTATTCGCCTTGTCTATTTAGACGCTCTATCATCGGCCCATGTACGTTTGCCCTCTGATCAATGGCCACATTTGGAACTCTTGGTCAGGAGATCCCACAATGGGATGTCCGCTCAAGCTCCCTCACAGCGACAAGGTGAGTTCCTCGAGGGGTAAAGTGGAGGGCAGTGCGCGACATCGATCGTTTTCGCGCGCCGATCAAATTACGGAATTCGGGGGCGACACGTGTGAATTACCGTGCGAACGGATTCAATTTGTACGGACGAACGCGGCGAAACGTCCCCGGAATAACGTGTTTCGTGTTTGATGTGTAAACGACTCGAGGATAACGTCGACCGAAAAATATCGTTCGGCGTACGGACACGGGACTGGCCGCGTGTCGCCATTGACGTGAAATCGAACCAGTCGCCAACACTTCGGTTCGGTCGGCCGTGTTTCTCGCTCCCGATCCTTCGCCTCGCCCGTAAACGCGACTCGATCGCCGCTCCCGTCCCTGCCGGTTAGGTTCTCCTCCAAAATCGTCCCGCGTACGGCTCGTGGTCGTCTATATCATCGCCACCGCGTCTCCGGCAGTCGCGTCCGCACCCCGAAACTTTGTCGCCGTTGCTCTTTAAACGGACGAAATGTCGTCGTTTACCCCCTCAGGTCCACCCCCGGAACGACGCGTCCTCGACGATTCGTCGTTACGGTACGAAATATATATACACGCACACACACACAATACCGCACGCGCGAACTTCGCCGTCACGGCCGTTGGGCCGCAGTCAAAGGTCGTCGGATTATTATTGCTATCGTAATACGCTACCGGCATAAAACACGCGCGACGAACGCGTAATAGTCTTTGTAATAACACGCACGCACGCACTACTGGCGTTGTGTACATTACGGTACAGACACACACACACGCGCGCGCGCGCTACGACACGACGATATATATTTGTACGGCGGGATGACATAGGGTCCGCGGGGACGGGACGTTTTAAAACGACGTCGTTTTCTATTTGTGCCCGGTCGAGCGCCGACACACGTACATTCGCTACACACCCGAGACGTTATTATTATCATTATATACGCGACCTCCTTGTATAAATAAAAACGTACGAGCGCGATGGCCGCGCGCGAAAAACGACCCTGGGTTTCGGTCGTCTTTACGTCGCGCGATCCCCCAGAGTCCCGTATAACGACGCGGACTATAACGGCGACACACACACCAGCGTATTTGTGTATACGAACATGCATATATATATATATATACACGTGTGTGTCGGAGAGTCTCCACCTCTATCCGGTCACCGAAACCGAAGTAGTAAGACCTTGGCGAACCTATATACGTATAATACGCGCGCGTGTGGTAGTCGTACGAGACTACTCCGAGACCCTTCGCGGACGGGTAGGGGAACGGAGTAAAAAACCCACTTTCTGCCCCGTAAAGTACGATATTATATCGGCCGGCCACAGTTGCGGCAACGCCCGCCCGTTACGTACGACGTAACTCGTCGTGTCCTCGTTATTATCGCCCCGGCCCGTCGTATTCCATTTTTTTTTTTACGACGGCGGCGTTATTTTCGCGTCCTTTCCTCGCTTTCACTTTCTTTCCTCTCGACTACCGGCGGTTATATACGCGCGTGTGTGTGTGCGCGCGCGTAAAATCGTCGGACGCGCGTAACGCATTTTTTACGGAAATATTATTACGCGCATGCGCGCGCCCAAAGGCCGCGTTCCCTTTCGTCTCCGTCGCGGCGCGTCCGTACATCGCGTATTTTTTGTAACGATTTTTTTTTCTTCCCTCCGCGCGGCGTACGATAGCGCGGACAGCGCGGCCCGCACGCTACACGTTATTACGACGACGGTCCCCCGTCGACTAAAAATAAAAAACGCCGATATTCTTTAACATGACATTTCTATCAACGCGGCGACGCGTATATATATATGTGTGTGTGTGTGTGTGTGTTTGGTGGGAGTGAGCGGAGAGAGACGGACGAAACGATATCCCGTTTTTCCCCCGACGGGATTTCGGATCAAATTGCGTACACGAGTAGAGCGAAATTGAAAAGCGCGCGTCGGGCGGCACCGATCGCGCGGCAATAATAAAACGGCAGTAAATAGTAGCGCGCGTCGAAAACACGAAAATGAACCGCGTCGCCGTGGGTCGTTTTTATCATACACTACGGCGGCCGTCCGTTGGACGTTCCGTCGCCCGTGTTTTGGGTGGGGGAATTTGCCCGACGCGCGTATACAACGAACGTTTTAAACACGGCGAGCGTGCCTCGGACGGAATAATCGTCGTCCGCCGTGCGTACCGACAATGAGCGGACACGGTTTTCCGCGCAGTCGCGGCCATTATACGTTTTGCGGCGCGAAAAAGCGACGGCGAACGCGAACGAACAATCGTATCCGCGTCGCGGACGAAACGATCGAATCGTATACCGTTTTCTCGTATTGTGTGTGTGTGTACGGATAACAATCGACGAAGAACTTTAATAAACTTTCACGAATAATCTCGAGAATGCCGAACATATTGTCGCGTATTACCACTCGTCGTTCGACTTTGTATTCGTGCACGAGCGTAATTGAGAACCGCGGCGTACACTACGACAATGGCGGTGGCGGCGGGCCTTATTCGACAGTAATAATAAAAAAAATCCGTCCGCCGATTTTGTTCGGCGACGAATTCCGGAAATAAAATACGTCGAGTCGCGCGCGCGCGCTCCGGTGTCGTCGGAAATCGGCAAAAAAGCACGATTTACGACGACGAGTCGAAATAACGCCCGAGCTCTCGGATATTATTTCCGTTCGCCGGACGGTCGCGAACACGAAAACGAATTCGGGCCCGTTCAATGTACACGAAAGCGCTCTGGCGAACACAACCCTTACTATAGAACACGCAACCGGCCGGTTCCGATGTCTCCCGTCCCGGAGAAGTACGCGTGATTCGATTTTCCCATAGAGAACGCGTCCTTCGTATTCGTTCCGCTCGATCGAGTTGCCCCGCGTGATCCAAAAACACGGACGACCATCTCCCTCGTGCGTGTTACGAAGAAAACACGCGGGCGTTCGCGCGTTTCCGACGGAAAAAACTGCCGGGAATTGATTTCGCGCGTTCGGATGAAGCGTAGCAGTAACGAGACGCCGAGATTTTATTGGAATTAATTATATTATTAATTATATTATTTTTTTATTGGAAAATCGTACACCGAGGATCCAAACAACGGCCGACTGTCGGAAAATTCGGTCGAACGAAAATTCAACTGGTAACGAACCGAAACTTTCTCCCCTACAAAAAACAAAAAAAAAAAACACCGTTTATCTAACGACGCGCGAGTATATACTTTTATGTAACCGCCGATAATTCGAACGCGGCCGAACTTTAAACGCGTTACGTTTTCGAAATTGTCGACCAACCATTGTTGTTACGAAGGTCCGCGAAACTGGGCGTCGCGTATCGTTGTAGTTCAACCGACCGGTCGTTTCGTCTTACGTTTTTCTCGTCGCTTGACCGCCACGACGATTACGCCGTTATTCGATCGTACGCCGAGCGTACTATTGCCACAGGTGTAGGGGGGGGGCTGGGGGGTTGCTAGTAACACGAACGACGTTATTTATATTTTTTTTTTCGGGGAAATTCTCCGGAGCGGGAACGAGGGTACCGGAGGACGGTGGATACGACGAGAACGCGTATTTACGCGACGTGATACGTCGTCGGAGAAGGGCGTACTATAGATGTAGTATCGTACGATCACGGTTCTGTGAACAAAATGTCCGTTTTAGAACGCGTATATATCATACACACGCGCACGTGTATAGATGTATATGTGTAATGTATTATGTACAACGTACTTAGGGACGTGTGTGTGTGTGTGTGTGTGTGTGGAGGAGGGGGAGAAGAGTGTTTGCGGCCGATATATATATATATATGTATAGGTAAAAGCTGCGCGCACGGTATCTGATTCGGACCGGAAATTGAATTTGCTCGCTGCGAAAGTCCACCGATCGGAAGATATCCCTGACTCTACCCCCACCGAGAGACCCTCGCGCGTCTTGAACGCCGCCGTTCGGGAGCGCGATAGCCGACCGAGGACGGACGAGACGGTGCGCGCGGCGAAACGCAAACAGCGACGACCGCCCTGACGATTCAAATTATATGCTAATCAGTTCCCGTTTTTGGGCCGACGGATTTTCGTCGTCGGACGACGACAAATTAACGATATATATATATATATATATATATATTGTACGCGCGAGTAACTGGAATACCGCGGGTCGTCACCCTCCTCCCACGCACACACACACACACACACACCGTCACACATCTCCCGATTTGCCGCCGCGCTCGGCAGAATACGTCTTTTTTTTTAACCCATGGCGTTCGTCCGTCGTTAATAAAACACGGTACGAAATAAAATTGAACCGCTCCCCGTGTATCGGTAGCCCAAAGGCGCGTTCGTTTCTCAGGAGATGACCAGAAGACGACTGAAAACAAGCGCCGATAATAATCGAACGAATTGTTCAATTAGGTTAATATCGAAAACTCGATAAGTTTATCTAAAAAACTCGGTACCAAAGTTTCAAATTGGATTATTAATTAAATTAAAATTTCCCAGGTACACTGTCTATTCGCTTTTGTCGTCGATTATTACGCGTGTAATATGTATATAGGCGTTTGACGTCACGGAATAGGCCGTCGCTAGTTTAACTCGATTTAGACAAATTGTCGAAAGTAATTAACCGGAAGCGAACACGTCGGGGAGGAAAAAACTCGATACTTAATCGAATTATAAGTTAATTTTCGGAAAAATTTTCGCGTTAATCACAATTTAACTTTTTAATTTTCGAATTAAATTTTTCGGCTCGTTCACGCCGCGGCCGTTTATTTATATCGTATAGTGTTCGAATATGTAGGCGGTAAAAGAAGTAAGTAGTCAAAACGAACCGCCCGATTTTACGAGGAACCACCCACCTCGGAAAACGTACGATTCAGACGGATGTCGATCGATATACGTAAAAACGGATTCCGTTCCCAGTATGAATGATGTCTAAACGATTTAAAAAAAAAAAACGCGAAACGTATTTACGCCCTTCCCCGGCCGGCGAACTGACTTTTATCCGTACACTTTCCGGTCGTTCCGCGTATACGCACCGTAATAACAAAAGAACGAATTATCGCCGTAATCGTTCACATAAAAGGTCGTCGGCGTTCCCGTCCCCCGGATATCGATATCGTTTACCGTTTTCCCACAGACGTATAAAAAAAAAAAAAAACACCCGAAAAAACCCAAACAAAATAACAACAACATTCTCTCGTGACAGGTTCTCGTCAACCCTTCTGGTTGAACGGGGTGGGGGGGGGGAGGAGCGGAACAAAAAAAAAATTTATATATACACGAGGGATTCCAGTTTTTTGTAAAACGAAAAAAAGAATCAAGTGGTTGATTATACGCGCGAATTTTCGGGGTAAACCGTGCGCGGATACTGGCGGCGCTGTTTGTATCGGGCGCCCGCAAAAAAATAAAATACCCGTTCGCGGGGTGTAAATAAACGGAAACACTCGAATACCGCCGGTGCGCGTGACATTCGACACGAAAAATAATAATAAAATCGTACCCGCCTCACCCTCGTTGCCCCTAACAGCACGTCGTACGACGATCGCTCTCTTTCTCTCTATATATATATATATATACGTGCGCGCGTCGTATCCCTCTAATGGACGACTAGTGAAATTCGGTTAGCGGCTAAAAACCGATCTCGAGTGCCGCCGGTCCTCCTAATCAGCTCGTCGTCGGCCGTTCCGATCAGATACGATTATTCGTGCACGGCGCGTCCATTGTCCCGACGCGGGCCCGCGACCGTCGTTGTCGAGTGGTCATTGTTTTCGCGCTCGTATTAAGCGTAGACGTCGCACGCGCGCGCGCGCCACCGTTCTTGACTTTGGCCGGGAGACGCGCGTGGTGGTCGACGAGGACCGGAAAAACGATCGCTATCGCGGAACGTCACCGGCGTAGAGTATTCCACGTACGCGTCGGCCCGAGCACGCCCGAAACCGTTCCGGCGAACGCGCGCGGCCGGCCGATCGCCATATACTCGAGGGTACGCCCGAAAAACTCCCGCGGCGAATATAATTGACGTTATAATCGCGCGTACGTGGAATTCCGCGGTTTCGCCATTATATACGGGCGAAGTGACGAAACGCTTAAGAGGAACACCGTCGTCGCGTGAATCACACGGAAAGCGGCGATGGACTCCGCTCGGTGTTTTTAAGGAACGTAATCGGGCAAACGCAAAAAAAACGTCCGAAACGAATCGATCGGTTTAAAATAATACGCCCGAATTCGCGGCTTTTCCCCGTCCACGCGAATTATTCGAAAACGATTTCTTTCCACGTCGCGGAATGTCGAGTCACTCGATTTTTTCGTTTTTTTTTCTTCTTATTATAATTATACAAAGGCCGCGAGCTTTCGAAAGTTCGCGCTATTAATAATAATAATAATAAAAAAAAAATCAATCGGCGGATTCGAGGGCACGTCTCGGCCGGCGTACTTAACCGCGAAGTGTTCCGGAATTCCGATTTCAATAAAACTACGAGCGTACCGAAACACGTAACGGGAAAGCGCGCGGGAATAAAAAAAACCGAATAATTTCCCATCCCCTCGACGTGCGTTTACACGAATAATACTCGTACGATTTCGTTCGTACCGAGTTGTTTTCATTGCTTACGACACGCAAACGTTGTCGAACGACCGATGTGCCGATTGTTTCGGCGTTTAAACGGACGTCGCGGATATTTCGCCGCCTTTTTTTAAATACCATTTTTCCATTTGGCCGGCGGCGCGCGTGACATTTCCGCGTAATAGGTACCTGTGACGACGACAACTGTCCGTCGCGTCGCTGTAGGCCGACAATTAATATCCATTAGCGGAACCGTCTGGCCGAGAGTTTCGTTCATTCGGACGCGCCAGCGCGTTCTTATTCCGAAAACGGGTTTCCGTGTTGTATACACTGCACGCACGTCCGTTCGCGACGAACCCTTAAACGGCGACCTTTCGCGACCTGCGTAACGTAGCGTAAAACTACGGAAAAATCCCGAGGACACCGAACGAAACGTTTCGTGAATACGTACAGCGGACAGTGAACGCCCCGAAGCGATTAAATATCTTACCCGGGGACGGTTAAATCGTTTCGTACGAGGCGAATTTGTCTTCGCTCGAATCGAACGGGATACAATCCGAAATGGGAACGCGCGCGCCGTCGTGTCGTCACTACTGCGGCCGCGCCGCGCGGTAATTTATCGTCTCGTTCCGCCGCGATTCGTCACATCTGCGCGCGTTCCATCTGCAGCCATTAAAAATATACATACGACCGGTCGATTTACCGCGCGGCGCACCGCGTCGTTTAATACACCGTCGTCACGACGCGTCTATTTATACCGAAACGCGACGACTACACCGCGCGGGCGGTGTCGACATTCGCGCCGCTAAACGGTACCGCGTCGGTATGGCGTGTTTCGTATCCGTTTGTCCATTAACCCGAATCGCCAATAATATTTCGGACGTCGGGTCGGCTTTCGATCGCCGTAAACGTGGCCCGTTTCGACGTTGTTCCCGTAAATAAACACCGCGTTCGTTTCCCCCAATCACCAGTCGTCTCAATTGTTATTCGGTTCCGCCGTCTCGTTATCTATCGTCGTTGTTCGTGTATATTCCTCAGCGGGGCCACGTTCGTAACATACGCGATCGGCCTACGTACAAAAGAGCGGACAACAGGTAACGACGTGCACACGCTCCTCGTCAGCGGTTTTGTAATTTACTTTCGTCGCTGGCCGCCAATAATCGTAATACGTTCCGGTTACCGCGGTTGTCGTGTGTTATACGTTCCGCCCGACGACTAATTGACCGGTGACGGACGCGTTTCTATCGCCGGAATCGTCGCGCGGACGGTTAACTATCGCGGCGTTTGTTGTTCGCCACAAACTCGACCGGCGTCGTTCGATTACGAGCTAAAAGCGAAAACGGAATTTTAAAAGGGAATTTGGTCCACTCGACGAATGGTCGCCGAACGGGTCGCAGGAATCGGTCGGCTGCTCGTCTCGGAACTGACGGTTATTATCGTGCGTGGTAGTCGGGTGTGGGTAGAGTACGCGCGGTTAACAGAAACGTTCTGTCAAAATTTAACGCTATGCCCCTGGGAAAAAGGGACGGATAGCGCGTGCGAAAGAGCGTGTACGCGCGCGCACGCACACACACACACACATATATACGTATAGACGTACGCGCTTCGTATCTATAAGTTAAGGGTAGTTGCCGGTAGGTCGATCTTCTCGACCGCTGCCTGTGTATGTATATATATATATATATAT
>JAIPRN010005249.1:0-10000 GCA_025469175.1 Geopemphigus sp. TES_GeoC_2020 | reverse complement strand
CAATAATTTACGATCTTCAATATTCACGTTAATTACTATACCGGGAAACGTAGTTGTGAAATATTAAAAAGCCTAACGGACTTGGAGATTGTCGAGCGATAAAAAAAATTACCCAACAATGTTTGCGTTTAATGAGAAGTAGAATCGTTATCTCTAATAGCGTATTATTATTATTATTATTTATAACTCTTACTATTGTCCGTTCTATGTATTTTATGTGTAACTCATTAGGCGCGTTACGTAACCTAATAAGAAGAACCCAATACGCATTTATTGGAAACGAATCGAATAACAATATTTATATATTTTAACAACGCCGCGCTAATATGATTTTCTCGTATACGGCGTGTAGGAAGGGGGAGGGAAGGCAGCGAAGTTATGGAAAAACGTTCAATCGGTGTGTTTACCTCGCTATCTGACGAAATTCGCATGTCGAATAATCGCCTCCGCGACTTTCGACACGGGATTAACTATCTAACAGTATAAATATGATGATAACCCATTTTGAACTTTTAGCGGCGTTTGGCACCACGCTTCACGGTGTTTTGATCACTTTTATTATCGACGGGACCGTTAATTTACCTAAACTGTTCATTACGTTCTGTTCGCTGTTTAACGTAACGTCACCGCGCTTAATATTTCGCCGTTCGTTTTTCAAACGGCTGAGACAAGAATGCTAGCGACAGGAGTGGCGAAACCTTAACCGACACGTACTCAGTTAGCTCGGGGAAGAATTGATATCGTTGATCGTCGATGGGGGGGAAGAGGAGCTTTTCAAAAATGTTTAGTCACTTTTATTCAATACAACGCCGATTTCCGTACTTCTTGATACGCTTTCCGTCGTCGTCGTCGTCGTCAATAATAATTTTAACATGTTTGCCGCATTGTTTCCCGTACATTTCGATAGATTAAACCACCGGCATTGCCGTGAGCGATTGCCCTTAAAATAGTCTTAGCGGTGGCTATAGTTGCGGCGGTGTCCGTGAGTCGATGGTGGCGCCAGTTGTCGGGGTATCGATGGTTGTCGTGGCGGTGGTGTGTGCAGTGCCGGCGAATTACACCCTCGCACATTCCACTGACGGTTCGTCCTTGAAATATATAAAAGGTCCCACACTTGTCTTGAAATATGTGGCTCGGGACTAGTCGGTCGGCACTAAATTATCCTCGCCATTCCCCTTCTACTCCTCCTACTCATCACGACCGACACTGTAACCGTCGGTTTTTTTTTTGTTCGCGTCGACCGGTTTTTCGAAATATACATAAAGAATAGTCCCTGTCGCTTCATTCCCTCCCCCAGCTACGCATTGGGTATTCTTTACATTATTCCGAAGATTATACGAAAATCACGTGCACACCGTACGGGTCCCATTATACTTCGAACAACAAGAAAAGGCATTTTCGATATTATTGTAAAATACAGTCGCTGGCGGGTTGTTATAGCCGTCGTTTTTTTTTTCATTTTATAATCTATAAATCACCTCACGGGTGGTAACTACGAACACCGTACCATCATTACCACCGACTTATTTATTATATATCCGCACGACGTCTGGCGCGCAGACGTATTCGTCGTGTATTCCGAACACGGTACACTTGTCTGGCTAACGAATTATATTACACGAACAAATCCCGCCGGTATTATGGATGGCAGTGAAAGTCGATATTCCTTGTAATAATTGCGTTCCACGACCGCGGCTGTTCAATTATTTAAACGCGACTGATCGAAAAGAACTACTATAGCCTTAGCGGTAAACGCTGGCGGGACGATGTGCCTCGGACATTGTTTTTCGCTTCGTTCGTGTCGATGGTTAAAACAGTACGGCGCGAACGTTATTATTCCTCGGGTTACTGGAGACGCGTTTTACACGTTTCGTTTTATATGTTCGGGCATGGCGGACGCGAACGTGGCTGGGGTGTTTCTCCGCCGTCTTTACCGCGGCGCCGCCGTTAGAATTAATTTAAAACGTACTTGGAGAACATTCCAAAATACAATTCAAACATTCCGGTCGACAAAAGATCGGAAAACGTCGCTGGTTGGGAACAATCGTGTCGTGTAGTCCTCGCCACATTGTCCATTAATTCCAAGAAATCGCTATCCTGTTGACCTTTATTATTATTAATGTATATTCACTTCGCCGGATATGATCGTCCCTTTGCCCCCGCTGTGTATACATTGTACAATGAACGTGTACATTTCGACCAGGTATTCGTTTCCCGGTACGATCAGTTTCGTGAACAATATAAAATAGCTACATTTCGCGTCACAAATATATACGGCTTTTTGTTCTCGCTATCTTTCGTCGCGGCGATTTTCTAGATTTTTAAATTTCGTAGTTTTTTTGTATTCAAAATATACAATCTGTACGCGAATATTACCGCTAGTAAAAACGACGTTCGTCATGTTTTACTTGTAAGAATAAAGAGTGTCCAGTGACACCACTTCAAAAACGTTTAGGTGTAGACTTTATTTAAATGTGTTTACTATTTCTTTACAAAAATTCGTTTAGAAGAGGTCGTTTCACGGACTGCTGGGCTGTTAGGCAGCGTGGAATCACACAAGCGCCTTGTTAACGTTCGTTATCGAATTTCATTATTACTTGCGCCGACGGTCACACGCTTAACATCCGTCGATTATCGTTATTCCACGTTGTAGGGTATTATATATTACCAATTTGGTCACACGACCGCTATATTGACGCCGACGTTTACGATGTTTAACATGCGTTAGCCGTAATATGGCTACAGTAATATTAATTAAGGAAATAGATAAACGTACCGTTTACGGAATGTATACAAGTGACTAATTGTGTAGAAGTAAAAACGAAAAGAAAAAATGAACGATCGAGTGTCACAACTGTTGTACTCGAACATTTTCCAAATGAATATCGGACAGAACAAAAAGTTATCGATAATAACTGGCGCTCGGGCGTTTATGATTTTTGTACATTTTTGTCGTCCGGTCTTAATTATTACTAAGTACGACACACATTTTGTACGCGAAGTCTCGATTTCAAATTAACAAATTTCTTTTGCATACAATCGCATATTCCAGTTTCCAATTTACATTTGCTTATATATTGATTATTTCTCATTTTTATAATATATTTCAATATAAAAAGCAGAAAAACGAAGGATAATCAATTTATACAGTTTCGTCCAAATAAACGAAATAACGATAACTATTATTTTCATTTATTCTCACGTAAATACGAACGAAAAAAGGTATCAATATAATTTAGTAGGTTTTATATAGTCTTATATTTTGAATGTTTACCGAGTATAAGATATACTATATACATATATACAGATTTACGTCTATATAGATTTTATTAATCAAAGTATTTATAAATTTGTAATGTGTTTACGCAACGCGAAGATGTTTTTGAAGTGCCATGACGGGTTTTATCTACGAATATAAAGTTACGACACATTTTATTATACCGATATTTTTGTGCCCATTTAAATATTCAATATTTAATTTGACGATCGCTACAATCCGTGTTTACGATGCATTTAAAACATTTAACCGATTTACGTTTTACCAAAAATATATGTACGGAATGCCAATACGATCATTAAGTAGTTTTATTAAGGAATTTGGTGAACATGAATTTTGTTCCGACGATAAAGTATTATTTTGCAAATTCTGTAAAGTATTTTTTACGATTCTTAGTAACACAATTCTTTTACAAATTACAAGCTCAAGCATACGACACATTATAGAAAAATACGCGAACAATGTACAATTCAAGCGTTATTAATTCAAAATTGAAACAAAAAAGGATTTTAATACCGATTTTGCTCAAGCTTTACTGTCGGCTAACATACTACTCTACTAGATAAATTAATAAAAAATTTAAAGAGATTTTAAAGAAATATACATCTTAAAATATACCTGAAAAATCGACCTAACGGAAAAATTATATGGATGTTATTTATAAAAAAAAAAAACTAACTAAAATATAAATCGAGGCTTGTAACTATACAATTTGGGTATCAATTGACCAGATCACAGATAGAGCCGGTTATTATATAGTTAATATTATTGTAGAGCCACATTTATTCTGAAAAATCTAGTAAAATCATGCTTATTAAGTGTAAATATCAAAAAAAAAAACCGAAAGATATAACAATAGCTTACTGTTTGATAGAACAATGAATTTTATTTAGCCACAAGAAGTAGAACACAATAATGTTTTGTTGTTAGCATCATAAATGGTAAAAGCCAGGTCAGCAATCCAAGTATTTTTTTCCAAAAATGCTTCGTGTACAAGTCTTTTTCATGTTTTACATCGTATATCTAAGCAAATCCATAGTGATTTTCTATTGGTTGGTAAACTTATTTCTTCTGTCGAAAAAACGTTTCTAAAAAATCCAACAAGAATATAATTAAAGACGAAGCTTTAGAACTACACGAATTTCACATTATGTAATATATTTTAAAGTATACATTATTATTATTATATATAATTAATGAAACTATTTTTCTGTCTATATTTATTGAAAAATTATAATATTTGATAAATTTTAAGACGAATAATTGCGTAATCTGAGATTTAAAATTTATATTTTAACGAATTTAAGTCATCCGAGCTCTATAAATAATTACTATATGTAAATTAGTATCTTAATGCGTTATTTTCGATTTTTTTCGTTATAAAGCTCATCAAATGTGTGTTGTGATTATAAACCGAACCTTTTAATAACCGTTTATTGTTTATAGGATGAACAGACCATTTTCGTTGTACGCGTTTCCTTTTTCTCAAAATTCTTATAACGGTGTACACGAGAATAGTGATATCTAAATCGTTTATCTAGTTCAACGACAAAAAGTAGCCAGCTATGTTTTTATAAAATTAAATATATACGTTAAAAATTTTTAATTAAAAAAAAATGTATTTCGAATATATTGTATTTTTGTTCAACACCAACATTCGTGTGACTAGGATTAATACGTCCGTTGGAATTTCCACCCTAAGGCGGTTTTATATTTCGCAAACCCCTTTCGCCCCAGATTGTAAAACGTAATGATCGATCGACTGACAAAAATTACCGACACTTGTAAATGGCGACAATCTTCAATTTATAATGATTAATAATACGCGAATACGGATGAAATACGAACAAAAAACCGAAGGCTTTTGGTTTTATTAACTTTTTTCGTCAATTGTAGTCGATTCGAAACACCGATAAATAATAATACGATAATAATGTATTGTGTGTACGATACGTAGTCTTCGCGTTTTAACGAGTCCGGTTTGTATGGCGTTTTCCACGAAATAGGGACCCGTCGATAATGGTCGACGGGTCCTCCCCCAGGCTGCCGTCAATTTAATAACGTTCCGTCGCCAGACGCCAAATGTAAACGTGTGGGGCTTCGAAGAAACAACAATGTCCCGAAATATTTATACATCGTATAAACACAAAATTCGAGATAACATTTTTTATTTACACGTGGGATACTCGGAACTTCACCAGTCAATAATTTATTGTTCGAGTTATCGCTAAATTCCAAGAAGCGTTTTCAATAATTACTGCATATTCATTATTTGTTCGCATTCCCACGAATTTTTAAAACACGAATCGTTGATAAAAATTAAATCCCGTAATTTTCCCTATTAAGTACGCGTAAATACCGTTTTTCGTAGAACGTTTATCTTATTTAAATAAGTTATTTGTTACAGTCCAACGAACTATATTACTAATCAAGTCAAATTGGATTTCGGAATTTGTAACTTACACATGTGCAACGGTCTTTTCTTTATCGTTCAATTCAACTGTTTCTAGAATCAAGCGTAGTTTTCGTTAATGTACAACTTTGTCGAACGACGTAGTGGTATTCGCTCATTATCGTGTACAATTTAAATATATTTATAATTATATTAGGAGGTGAACATGAAAAAAAAATTCTGGGGATATTTTGAAAAAAAGTAAAATGTAAAACGTTTATAAATTAATATCATACGTACGTTCTATATACAGGATTACTGAGTGCTCAATATTGCGTACGGGGTTAGACAACAAGTTATAGTTTTACCTATTGATGCGGCTAAGGGGGAAGGTGTCTAAAAATATATCGCGGTAGTATAATCGACGGTTGTATAATATAAACACCGAACCCGCGCTGCTCATTAAACTGCATAAACACAATTAAAACGCGGAAACGTAGAGAAGTTTGTTAAGACTTATTTTATACTTTTACATTACTTCTTTTAATATTTTCATGTTAGTGACGTACAAAGTAACGTTTTGATAAAAATCAGAGAGTTTTAAAAAATATATTATTCGTGAAATTAATTTTTGACTACAATCTGATTTTATAATTATCGTCTGTAGGTAGGTAGTGAGTACGTAGTGTTTATTTATAAGGATTATCTGTAATAAGTACTTATATATATACATTTTTTGATAAGGACAGTATTTTGTTTAAAACGAATTTCTGAGAAGAAATCAATCGATATATGTATAATACATTTCTGTTGCCACAATATAGTCTCGTCTATAATTATAACAGTGTTGTAATATTAGTAAATATATGTGTTTACGTGCAGAAGTTTATGATGTCTTAGGGTTTATCTTGTTCGTAATCGGTCGGACTTCGTCCATGTTCTGTTAACGTAAACAACGACAATTTATAAGCTCGTCGTAAGTAAATAATAAAATATTTACCTGCGCGCGCTTGCGTAAATATTAACATAATATACGGAGTACCAAGAGGTCGTCGCTCGTTATTTATATTTGTTTACCGTCGACATCGTCGATATTATTACGTTTATTTCGTTAGCTTACTTATAACGCGCCCGGAATCTGAACTGATCAACGCCACGGGTATTCGAACATTGCTCCCATTTGATTCGATTTTTTCGATAATCTCTTTCGCGCCGCGATGAACTTCGGTCGTGTTATTATTATTCAAAATTTGACGCCGGAGAGCATTTACCGGCCAGCGGCCGTCGCCGTTTCCATCGCCGGCATTATTCGATTATTAATATTATTATAAATATGAACAGGATAAATACGAACACACGTGTATCGTCACTTTGGTGTTCCTCTCACCGGTACCCGCTCGACGAGACAGCCGACCGTTCATTTTCGTTTTAAACACGACATTCTCAAAAACGCGTCGATTTAATCGTATTTAGTGTACATTGGCCGGCGGCAAATGTAACGGTTGTAATTGATTTATTCGTCCGTCTAAACAGGCCGATTCCCGTTAAATATATAAAACGGCGGTCGAACAATTTATAGCCGTTCGATCGATTTCAAAAAATTAATTGTTTAAATACGTACGAAAAACGTCGACGGATAAACATAAAAACAACGACGCACACGTTTACTAA
This sequence comes from Geopemphigus sp. TES_GeoC_2020, assembly GCA_025469175.1. Lineage (NCBI taxonomy): Eukaryota > Metazoa > Arthropoda > Insecta > Hemiptera > Aphididae > Geopemphigus > Geopemphigus sp. TES_GeoC_2020. The sequence goes on along the minus strand of JAIPRN010005249.1, from coordinate 2,660 downwards.
AAAACATACGTACGTCTATTCACAGGAGCACTGGACCATAGTTCGTAGATCGAAAAGGCACTTAAAAAGTATTTACTTGGCTGGCGGTGGTGTGACGAAGCGTTGAGAAATTCAATCCGGCAAGTAAAGGTGGACAATAAATATAGCCGCTAAACCATTTGAAAATAAAATAAAGACCTTTTTCTACACATAACCCAAATTTTGAACTTTAAGAAAGATAATAATAACGGCCAATAAGAAGGGTGAGAAGTAGGCGTACAATTCCACACCATAAGTGTGACACTATTCTCAAAAAACGATTTTGACCCAAATTTTTTTATCGAACCTACCGCGCGCGACGCCCAAACTACGAAATTTTGATGGAATATCGATTGTACATATGAACAATAACGCGTTTTTAGTAAAATTGGGTTTTTAAAACCTTCACCATAGAACGCAGCATAGAGGTGGTTTTATTTTGTATACGCATCAAATGTACGTCGAATAATAGAAATATCTCGAATTATATACCTTAATAGTTATTCTGGTAAACACGAATCGGTTTGTAATGTTAATATCTTTTTATCCAAAACTTTTCTAAGAAGTCATTATTTTACATTAGAAATGTTAATATATAAAAGTATAAACTATTAAGGTCGTGCCAATTATAAAACTTATGTAGATCATTTTAAAAGAATGTGGTATCATTAGAGGTTTTAACGATAAGAAATAATTGAAGGTCATTAAAAAACAGTCCGATAGGTAAATCGGGAATTTAGTAGTTATTAATGAACACATTAAATAGAAGCGGTACAATACGAGACCTTAAAGAACACTTGAAATTACATTAAAATAACCGTGTTCAAAGTTTTTATATTTAAAGTATTATTTTCTATTTGATATATAAAAGAAACTTTAGCCCATAATGAATTGAAACGTACAATAACCTAAGCGATATAATTTGACTAATAATAAGAACACCGTAATCAATGGTGTCAAATACTTTCGAAAAATCTGTATAAAAAACATCGACCTGATGCCTTGCTTTAAACGCATTCAAGACATAATGTTGTAATATTAACGATTCGTGGTAGTCGACCTACCGAACATAAAACCACGTTGTTCATCAATAACAAACGTTTTTAAATAATAGACAAATTTTTTTGAAAACAATATTTTTTGTATATTTTTTAGGTTTATTGGGATTATCATAGAACGATAGTTAGTAACTGGATCAATTTCTTCATCCATAACAATTTGTGATGCATAACTAGTAATCTATTTTAGCGCTATAATAGATTACACAATAAGCTAATGAATAAAATTTAAAAAAAAAATTCCATTTAAGCGCGGAAAGATTCCCGACAATAATAACGTATTTAACAAATGTAACATGGAGATAGTTAATATATAAATCTAATATATTTAAACGAGCAATTATTGTATACATATATAATCTGGATCTCGGAAACGGCTCCAACGATTTTCACGAAATTTAGTATGCAGGGGTTTCGAGGGCGATAAATCGATCTAGCTAGGTTTCATTTTTAAAAAATCGTCATTTTATCCATGTTTTCAGGCAATGAAAAACATATTATGTAATATTATATATTATTATTATCAACATGACATCGAATCCTAACTGGACAGAAATAAAACAGGCATTGTAAATAAATTTAGAAGATGGAACAATCTTGCAACAGCTTCCACAGGATCGTCCTGATATCGTGGCTCGAGCTGCTAAGTTAAAATTTGACCAAATAATAGAAGATTTAGATAATAATAATAGGATTACCATACATGCGTCTGCTTATAATTATGACATCTGATGACAAGATTCATCAACTTGATTTCTTCCGAAATACCCGGAAATTATGACTTAGAATTAAGAGAATTAGTACTCACATGGATAATTCACAACCCATGTAGCGATTTAAATCCCAATGCAACGTGCATGGTTCATAAAAACGGAAAAACAAAATGTCGATTCGACTTTCCAAAATCGTACCATTAAGTTACATCTTTAGTAGATGATGGTAAACCAAATTACCGACGACGCTATAAATCCGCAATTGGACCTTCGTAGTCCCCAATTTTCACACGAACATGCGGTTTATCGCAATGACATAGACGGTCGTCGTATAATACGAGATAATCGTCATGTAGCCCTCTACAACGCATATTTACTGAAAAAATGTAATTGTCATATTAACGTTGAGTACGTAGGGAGTATTTTGACTGTGAAATATCTTTATAAATACATTTATAAAGGACACGACTGCGCATCGATCAAAGTTATAGAAGAACAAAGGACGCTGATTTATAATGAAGCAAATACATACATTGATGGACGTTGTGTCACTCCACCAGAAGCATTATTTGCTTTTGAAATTAAAAAAAGTCATAGTTTCAAACGACTGGATATCCACTTACCAGCACAATATCGGATTGCAAACTGAGATGTTAAACTAATTGTACTCATGATTTTTATTTAAATAATCAGTTCATATTTTTTTATTATTATGTTGGTAAGATCGAAAAATATTATTCATATTTCATCAGTATATAATTCGTATTTAAATATAATTTCCACAAAAACGATCTACCAAAAAAAAAAAATACCGAGCAAAGCTCGGTCACCTAATATTTTATATTAAGTAAAAAAATAGACGATTTTTTAT
>JAIPRN010005248.1:0-11291 GCA_025469175.1 Geopemphigus sp. TES_GeoC_2020 | reverse complement strand
TTATAATACAAGCTGTTCATAAACCGCACACGGAATAACACAAAGCGTGCCACGCGTTCGTCCAACAACTTTTGTTTTTGGAAAATGAGTCAATCGTACAAAATCAAAACGCTTACATAATAATTTACGTAATAATTTTAGCTCTATTTTGTTCGTCTAACAGAATGGTCTTCGTAAAATAAAAATAAATAAAATGTTTATAATCGAATGAATAAAATATAATATCACGTTGCGTTATTATTACCCAAATGCTTGTGTGGTTTGCAGATGAAATATTTTGAATTCTCGTAATGACGCGAGATTTTTTTTTTTATTGGAACGAATTCCACCAAAAATGACCGGTGGTCTCCTTCGCAATTGCATTGTCGAACGATACATAGGCCCGTACAAATAGTACCGATACTGTAACTGTTCTGTACTGTCCGACCTCACGTTTTAAAATATCTTATTTTACGTGGACGCGCGCACGAATAAAACGCGCAATGAGGCGTTTATAAATTATAGAGGGCTCTGGACCGTAGTCAGTTGTTAGCCGTGTCCCTTTTTCACCACGTCGGATATAATCGGTGGGTGATTTTTTAATAACTATCCATTCGTTTTGCGAAATATCCGTCTCGACATTTTGGAACGCTCGCGAAAACGGACATTTTCTGAATGTAAATTAATTTGTAAACAGGTGCGTATAAAACCAACATCGCAAATCGAAACGGAGCGTAAATCGTTTGGTGTTTCAATCGTTGTTTGAATTGTTATGATTACAGTGTATTATACATATAAAAAGTTCTATTTCGTTTTACAGAAGATTAATTAAATATTATTTTTATAAAAACATTGTATAAAAACAAATTGTTACACTAACCATAAATAATTAAATACAAATAGCATAGATACGAGTAAAAACAAAGAAAAAGAAATTAAACCACAAAACCCGTCTGGTTAAAGATATCGATGGTGGAAAGGATGATGAGACGTAGTTGTGAGCAAAGAATAGATCTAAATTGACGTTCAAAAAGGATAACGATAAAGGTGTCCAACCCCAAATAACGAAGAAAAAAGTGATGAAGAAGAAGAATTAGATACAATAGCGTAAACACAATGAAAACTCTTAACTAGAGTAGATCAAAACCTTAATTCTTGTAACGACACAAACAGTGAGATTATGATTTGGTCAATTGGAAATAAAATAGTGAATATCATTTCGGTATCAGATAACTTTCATTTGATGCCATGTTTGGAAAAACGTATAGGGTTAAAAAATATTGTTATCACCCAACGATGTAATAAACAATATAAATGACGAAAATGATTTATCGTACTTTGTAGAAAATGAAATTGAAATTATAAATGGAGATGAAAAAAATGAAAAGCACGCACTATTTAATTCCTAATTTGCCCGAGCGTTTCTGGGGTTTGATTTCGACTTTTGTCAATAATATATATTCGTATATATACTTCATATATAAAGGTAATAATTATTATAAAGAAACAAATAAAAAGAAGTTTTATTTAATGAATTTACTACCGATTTCAACTAAACTTTTATTAAATATTAATTATTAAGAAATATATATACACTCATTCTATGATCTATTTTTCTTTCCATCGCCCATTCTTATAAAACTTACCTATCAGCCGTATTATCATATCCCCCAAGACAACAAACACTTCTCTTCACTGGATCTACCCACACCTAAACCTACGTTTCACATTCTCATCAAAACGCCCCTTTTTTTATACAAATGACATTAAATACTTAAAATTTTAAACCCCTCTTACCTCGTCCCCGCTTACTGTGTTACTCAGTGTAACTTCTCGTTTTATCTACTTCTTCTCTTTCATTAAACTCATACGCTATTTACTCTGTCTTATTTATATTAATCCTTAATCCCTTTTTTTCCAGAACTTCTCTTCACACTTCGAGTCTCTAATTAATTTCCTCCCAATTTTCTCTCACTCATATTACATTATCCGCAAATAACATACATGCCATGGTACCATTCTCATATCTCTTGATAATTATGAACTGTACCATGATTATTTGCGAGTGGTAAAAGAAACTTTCGAATCTCGGCTCCATAATTCAAAGTTACAACAATATCCTAATTTAATCCGTTCGCTATTTATACATTTGTCCGTACTCGAAAGTATAGACAATTAATAGTGGCAGAACGAAGAGAGCGTTGTTTTTTGTGCAATGTATAAAAACTATATCTTGTTATTCATTCGTTCCAGATTAAAAGGCTTTTCAAAAACTGATTGTCACGTTCAATTTCGTCTTTTCAATCGCCACCAGTTCTACTGGCCCTGAATTTAATTCGGTACTTTTCAGCGCTTGATTTGCCCACGGAATATGAAAAAAGTTTTTTTTTGTAATGACGGTGAATTTTAATATGAAAATGGAAACCATTTAAAAACTAAACTAAATAAATAACAACTAAACGTAAAAATTAATTACGTTCTGGATAATTGTCAACTCTGGTTTACGCCGTGCAACTTTTTTTAGTTCCCGTATCATAATAGTTTAAAATTGAAAAAAAATTGGTAGAGTTATTAAGAATATAGTTTATTAGAATATCTGTGAAAAAATATGTTTGCGATTTATAAATATATTCCTTATTCCTCTTCAATGATAGACATAAATAATTATTAAATAATTATTAATTATAATTATTATTATTAATTAATTATTAATAGTTATAATTAACTAGTTATAATTATATTCGTCATAAATAATAGACACAAAGTGTTTTGAAATATTTTCTTTTTTTTATTAACTCTGCATTAAAACAATTTATTCAGCTAATTTAAAAGACGACGAAAAAAGTGACAGACTCCAAATAGCTAAGAAAAAAAAGAAGAATTAGATAAAAATAATATAGACAAAATTAAAATTCTTAATTAGAGTAGATCAAAATCTTCAGTCCTGCAACAAAAATGTTAAATATCAATATAAAAGCAATGCAAAGATTGAAGGGTAAGATTTTGTCAATTTTAAAAAACCAGTGCATATTATTCCTGCATCCAATAATTTCCCTATGACACTATGGATTGAAAGAAGTTAGCCTCGGATTAATAAATTGTAATACTATCCAACGACGTAATAAAAAATATAAATGACAAAAATGATTTTCTACACTTTGTAGGAAATGGAAATGCAATTGAAATTAAAAATGAATCGCTTTTTTGAGAGACAACATAAGTCCCAAATATTTGAAAAATGATCTTAGGCACGTAATGAATTATTTATGAATAAATATATTATCTCTGAAAATATTGAACAAAAATATTTTATTTGACAATGTTCGTTATATTCAAAAAGTTATAAATTATTTATTTAAAATTAATAATTAGTTTTATATTGTTTTCTCCCAATTAAATATTTTGTAATTTTGTAACATTTTTTTTCAAATAAGTAATTCGAATAGAAATGAAAATAAAAGTATTTAATTAAAGTCCGGGCATTTTCGGGGTTTGCCCTATTTTGACATTTGTCCGTAATATATATATATTTATACTCCGTTTATAAATACAATGGGTAATATAAAGATACGAATAAAGAGAAATGTTATTTAATTAATGAATTACTGGATTACATCAAACGACAGTATAAGATATTAATTACTAAGAAACCTTAATTTTTAATTCAAATTTGAATTTGAAATTTTAATATTAAGTAATATATATGAAATACCTGATATTGAATTTTAATTAAAATAGGTAGTTCATAAATTAATTTTAATTTTACACAATTCCTAATTCATTTGACATAAGAATAATTGTAAGCAATAATTTATAGATACTGTAGCAACCGCAAATATTCCAGAAGAAGAAGAATATTTAACGGATACTACCATTACCAGTGTAGTACAACTGTTGTATTTCTGGAAACGATTTCATTTTGTTTTTCAGAACTCTATATGACAACCTATCTCACTGTGTTGAAAGAAACTTCGTATACGAGATTGAACAGCTAATCCTAATTTAATCGCTGAAATTAAATAAGGTCAATTTCGCATTTAAATTATATAAACACTTTATATATATATATTACAATTCCCAATCCACGATATGGCTGCAAATATATTCCCTTTAAAATCTGTCTTTAAATTGTATGTCACATCATTCGAATCTTTGTATAGCATTCCCAAACTGTGACGAGTAGTAGTCCATTGCGAATTCCTTAATTTTGGCTCCACCGACCCAGCCACTTCCAGTCGATTATTTATTTTCCAGTAACCATGCAACATGCAACTTTGATCATCGAGTTTCCTGTAAACATGTTTACATATACTTGATTAGTGGTTAAAGGTTCGAAATTTGTGTCGATAATTATAAATAATTAACTCCCCCGACGAACAACAAGAGGTGAAATAGAAGATTATACACGCGCACTTACAGCGTAAAGTTGCCAGCGACTACTGGGAACACCAAACCGAAAGACACCGCCTTAGACTTCATAATCCAATCGGAATACGCGTGTTCCACATTCATCTTGACACCAGCCAAGACGCCGATATTGTTCATTTGATACCCCAAAACATAACCCAGGTTCCCATAAAGTAAATTCTGGTTTTCGTCTACCGACCAAATCATTTCTGTATCCATCAACGTCGCCGAGTTTTTATATCGTATGGTATTGTAGAACTCATTCTTGCTAAAGTTAAATGATCTAAACACCGACAGCTATTGTTATTCGCGCGTCACGTTTTTAAATCATCGTACTTACGATGCACGAATACCAAAGTCACCAGAAATTACTTTGTTATCGGGTTGAACTTTTATGCCAACCTTTTGATTATTACCAACCGTACAATGTGGTCGGAATAAGTCTGAAACATGCGACACAAACGTGTAGATAAATGGTAACTTTTTGAAACAAGACTCTTGGATATATAATCGAAAAAACTACCAGCTGCGTGACACCTTTTTCATAATCGGTCAAACAGACCAGTAGCTAAGGTATGGCCTAGCCATCCATTTGATCACCCCACTGTATTGTTAAAATACCGATGTGTTCAAGTATTAAACGTCAATTTATTTTTAAAACATTTTACTATTGTTATATCATGGTAAATATTCTGTAATCTCACTAAATGCCTACAATTCAAAATCTTTAATTCTAAAAAACGTTGTTTATTATACACGTATTGGCATTGAGAATTGCAAATAAGTAATGGGCACATACAAATATTGGTCACCAAAAATAAATGTCTGTTACTCTGAACGTGTAATTTTAGCTACCCGTCTGTGTTCGTAATTTATATATTTATCGTTTTGGGCGTAAAACCAAAACAAATGGTAAGATGTAAACGTGGGACGCTTACTTGCTATTTTGTCTTTCGACGCCATATCTATCTGTAACCAACTCTTGCTGATATTCGGAAAGAGTTTTAATTTCATGGCCAGATTACTGTCTTCGATCTTGAAACGTTTAACGATCGTCTGGGAGTTATCGAATTTGTGCGCCTGTAATACTCTATCGTATATGTTGTACATTTCCGAGAACGAACACGGCACGGGACTCGCCTGAAACATGAACGTAAGTTTGTAGCCCCGTTCTTTTTCACTTGTTCGCTCGCTCTCATTCCGGCAATCAATCAGTTGCTACTTACCAATTTCGTCAACTTCGAGTCGTTATCCGTTTGGGTAATACCAATTTCGAAACCATTTTGCAGCTCTGTCTGCATTAACTTTATTTGATTAAGTCCGTAGAATTCTTTCATTTTTTTCCACATTCCGGTGATTAATCCATTGAAAGTCATTTCGATTAATGAATAATGCTTTGCTTTGCCGAGTATGATAAAAAATGTTTGCGAAAAATCGGCCTGTGTTCTTCAAGATTTTCGTTCTTTTTGTCAATTGAAGAAAATACATACGAGTTGCTGTATCTTAGTAATATAACATGTCGCCTACTGCGACGAGTCTAATGATTGCTTTTGTTTTAAGCCATGCATTTACCCCATATCATGGTTTTTTTTTTTGTAAATATGTTACGTTGGTGTATCGGAAAGAAAACGAATGTATCGGTCGCGCAGTTCATGATATTTTGAAAGAAACGTGATGAGTACGTAACACTCGCAAAAACGTTAGGTCACGATTATCATTTTCGGAAATATACATCACGCGAATTATTAGTCGAGACACGCGTTTTAAACTTTTTAATAGTCTTCTTGCGTGACAAAGCGTTTATGCATTAACGATCATTCATTTTATTCTCTCGGTTCTACTTTGTCCGTGTTTATGCCATAGTTGATCAAACTTTTGTAACGCCGTTTGAATAATATTTAAGTGCATTTTGCTATACTCTAAAACCTAAAAACATACTGCGTATAACCAAACACGCCTACCCACACTCACCTAACCGTAAAAGACGGTAAACCTTACTATATAATGGTGATTGACACTAAAAGACAATTATCCAAGTCATCGTTCAACAACAACGTAGATGAGGTGAATACTTAATTCTCTAACTTAACTGCCAATTAGTTTTATATAGTTCCGGGAGACGTATTTCTTGTAGAGTAAACGCGAAATGCTTTGATTTACGTAAAAAATCCCATACGATGTCGATTAATTGTATTATTTCCCAGTTTGATTAAGTTAGGTTAAGTATTAGTAAAAGAAGATTACGTACTATCAAAATTACAATGTCTCTGTTACCCAAACTTTTATACTTTCTTCTTCTTCTTTTTCTTTCTTGTTTCTTTCACAGCTATTTGTTCCTTGGTCCTCAACTTGCACTTGAATCTCCACAACCTTCCACAATCTCCTACATCATTAACGCACACACCAGTAGTCCTCATATCACACTCAATCGCATTCATTCACTTCTTCTTTGATTTTCCACTTTCTCTTCTTCTTTCAACGCCCAATTCCATAACCGTTCTGACTACTTCCGAATATTCTCTCCTCATTACATGGCCAAACCACATAAATCTATTCTTCATATTATCCACAGTCTAGGCTACTCCTATGATTCCTTTTTCATATTAATTTCTTATCCTATCTTCTTTTGTCACCCCACTCATCCACTTTGGCATTCTCATCTTGGTTACACTTATTCTTTGCTCTATTTCTTTGTCCAATTTGCCCAATACCCAAGACATACATTATCGTTGGTCTCACTACACTCTTATAGTAAAAACTCGTCCGACCACTGACAACCTACTCGGGCGATGTGAATGTTGGCTGCGCTGACTTAAGTCTTGTAGCACCAAACGTACATCGCTCGGGTGTTGTATACTCTATTTTATAAAATTGTTTATTATTATTATTAATTTCTTCACATGTATCACATTTATTTGTTATTTTTACTATGATGTATTTTTCTTATTTTATTAATTTTGTCCTACTTAATTTTTTGGTTTGTTTGCATTTATTGAGTTTGTTATTTTTTTCAGTTTATTACTGTATTTCTTATACATTTTTTATTATTTCATAGAAAATGAAATTTATATTGTAACATTATTTTATAAGTAATTGTATTCGTTTGTTAATATTATTTATCACGTTTGTTAATTATTGTTTATTATATTATTTATATTTACGTATTTTTTTTCAAATGTAAAAAATTATATACTGATGTGTTTAATAAAATAAAATTGTGCAACTACTGAATTGGAGATGTCAGCAATAATACTCGTCAATTATTTCAAACAATGATTAATTTGCAAAAAAGTGACAATTTTAAGCGACGTCTTAAGTCTATAATATTTATTAAATCATAACAATTTCGTGTTTGCGAATAACGAAATTTGTTTTTAATTATTCGTATTTGATTCAGAAATTTAACATCATCTCATCCCTTGGAATCACGTGATTACAGGAATATGTGATAACAACAAGCGATCGTGGCAACGATTTATAAATAAAGTATAAATTTATAAAAAACGTAAGCGTCGATAAATATTTTGTGAACAATCGCTAAATATTAAATGTACGTAACATTTTTTATTTTTGGGTTCTCGACTTTAATTTTTGGTAAGTTATATATCACATTAATTTAACATCTTCATTGAATAACGGATAAAACTTCTTTTAAATAATTAAGATCCAATAAGGTTTTTTCATTTATTTATTTCGTTTCTTAAGGATAGTGTACAAAATAAAATTGATTCAAAATAAAAATTTTATAATCCCTTAATTTACATAATTTGAGGACGTATTCAAATTTAAATATTCTATACGAAAAACGTTCTTGGAAATTTTCTACAGATCGTTTTACATCGATTCTGTAATCATTGCCTCGTTTGCTTCGAAATCATTTTAGCATTTACTGACGAGAAGTTTTCTTAACGATGTTGTAACGTTCGTATTCTTACACGTGACTTCCATCTCCTGTATCTCCGAACATAATATTGGGTACATCGAAAGAAATTTCTGTTCTTCGATCGCCTATACATAGAATATGGAATAATATTTGAAAATACACGTGTAATGATATCCACAGATATTATAATTATAAGAACTAATTCCATAATCGTATTTCAATGTAATTTGATGTAATAATGTGTTGGAATATGGCACTTTAATAAATATTAGAACGACGATTAAACTTCTCAAAATACCGACCATATTTTAATAAAATATTAACAATAATCTCATATAGCGTGCAAAAAGGGATTGAGTCGCAATCCCACAATAACTACAGAATCAACACATTCTATTGAAATAAAAAAGTGTACAATGACTGCACAGCTATATAAAAAATATATACCATGCTAACGGGCATGAATCAAATGAACACGTGTTCCTTATTAAGCAAATAAAAAATATCGAAAAACAATCAACCCGGTAGACTAGAATAATTACAATCAACATACAAAAAAATGAAAGACGCAATACGCCGATTTGGATAACATTTAATATGAGCCGGCTGCCACGTCGCAAAAATATGGCCTGACGATTTGGCTATGAAACACAGAAATTACACCCTAGCGTACGGTAGTTAAGCAGTCAATCATTTAGCAGACAGGCCGGTCAACCATTAGACCGTCCAACTGTCGGTAAAACACCGGCTCTCGGTACAGCGAGTCAGTGGAACACCGGATGACGTCTGTCTCCCTACGGGGACAGACAACTTTCGTCTTCAATAGAATGTAAGCGTACTCCAACCACGAGTCACCAGGTAGCAAAGTAGGTATTTCGAGGATCAAGGGCTGTTCTCTACACCAGGAATTCTGCGTCTCGACAAGTTTTTATTGTCGGTGAATTTGCTTAATCGAACTCACCATCCGAAACTTTTTTTCAGGTTATTTTACAAATAATTTTTTTAAATTCATTCAAATCGAAAAACCGGACCGATAAATAATTTGGTAGTTAATAATAACATTCCTAAAAAATTCTCGAACTCACGACCTCGAAAACAAATTTACGTAATAACTCATTAAAAGAGAAACACGTCCCTCACTCATACCTATTACCTACATATAGGTATTTCAATATTTTTCTCCTTTTTCCTTTAGTTTCTTTCCATATTAATTATTACAAATCGTTTAATTTAAAAGAAAACTACACAAATTTATTAATGTATTACTGAATCGCTTAAATTTTATAAAAATCGATACTATTAAAAAATATTACTTTTTTTATAAACCAAATCAACGGCCTTTTCCAAATGTTTGGTACTAAATCTTCTATTATTTGGTCAAATTTTAATTTAGCAGCTCAAGTCACGATATCAGGACGATCCTGTGGAAGCTGTTGCAAGATTGTTCCATCTTCTAAATTTATTTGCAATGCCTTTTTTTATTTCTATCCATTTAGGATTTGATATCATGGTGATAATAATAATATTATATAATATTTCATAATATATTATTGCATAATACGATTTTCATTGCCTGAAAACACGTAAACAATGACGTTTTCTAAAAATAAAACCTAGCTAGATTGATTTATCGCCCTCGAAACCCCCTGCATACTAAATTTCATAAAAATCGTTGGAACCGTTTCCGAAATCCAAATTACATATATATATATATATATATATATATATATAAGCATTGCTCGTTTAAAGGTATTAGATATAATTAATACGATTATCTTTTGCAATATATATACGACCATTTGTATTTATCATTATACGATATGTTTTTTTTATTTCTCGTAAAAACATTAAGAGTCCTCATGTAGAACATCGCTTTAAAAATAAAAATCATATTTAACTCAGGTTCTCTGTTTTAAACGATTTATGATGTTATCTATTTAGTTTAGTGGACAACCTATACATATAAAACTATTAAATAAGTACATTTCGAACATACGCATCGGTTTATCGTATTTTAGATACAAATATAATATAATATAACATATATATATATACAAGAATGGCTCTTTTAAATATATAAGATATAATATATACACTGTAATTTGTTATTTCGCTATTTTCATTGTAATATATTTTTTGTTTTATTGTGTTTAGGTTTCTCGAATGGCATATTACATGGATGCAAATATGGTTAAAATATTGTGCAGAAAGAAAATGAAAACAGGAATGATTTACTGGATGCTTAATAGAATGAATCAGTTAAATAAACCTAAATAAAACTAATGTACGAGATCGTCTGGAAAAAACTATCCTTTTTAAAATAAAATATTGACTACTTGAAATATTTTGTTACAATATTTAATACTTCAAGTTACTTTATATTTCGTGCAATTTTTACATAATTACTATAAAGATTTAAAAATTTGTCGTATATTGTAACTGGCTTTTGAATATAGTAATCCTTTTACATTCGCGGGGGTAGGTTACAGATAACTGCCGTGAATGTCAAATCCATGAATGTAAGTCTGTTATCCTATATTATAAGAGCGTTATGTTCTATGATGACAAAAATAAAAATAAAATCTAAAATTTAAAATAAAATTTAAAATTTGCCGCTTCATGATCAGCAGAACGTTGATTAGTTTACATCTAATAAAACTTTTGTTTTAGGAAGAAGGAAAAAGTATCCAAATAAAAATGAGCCACTGTAGCGGGTATAGGACCAGAACTAGTGATCAATGGGATAGGTCGGCAGCGGTGGCTGGGAGCAACCACTCATCCGGGTCGCTAATATGTTTTATTTGTTGTCTACAACGTTCGAACGCCTCAAATAAAATTGTAATATGCGTGATCTAGCTCGAATTTTGAACAAATGCTATTATTAATAGCATACACGATTCGAATATACACTATACAATTATGTGACATATTTGTATTTTGTTTACGTCGTATTATTTTCTCAAATATTTTTTCGCCAAACGATTAATATGCCGGAGTGCTTCCGATTATAATAATAATCTAA
>JAIPRN010005247.1:0-11291 GCA_025469175.1 Geopemphigus sp. TES_GeoC_2020 | reverse complement strand
TTTTCTTTACGCGATCCGTCTCCGGTTGTTCGCGGCGCTTATCTCGCCGAAACGTTCGCGTTTCTTCGTAGCGTCGATATTAAAGTGGCCGCCAGACGCGCAAAAGTGTAACCGACGGTTGTATCAGCGAAAATTGTAGGAACCGATCGACCGATAACCATTTTGAAGATCCACTTTGTCCGTAATTCCGATCGGAGTGTGGAATTTATGCGTGACACAAAAGTCCAAACCGTTCGTTTTTCTTTCGTAATTGCCGTACCGCGTTCAAAAGTCACACGCGCTCAAACGAATTGGGGAATATAACGAACAGCGCGACGCGACGTGAATTTTGAAAATAACGTGGCCGACGAACAAAAGGTGCATCGAGGCGAATGGATTGAGCCCGTTATTTTAAGTTCGTAAATCTCGCTGTATAGTATCGTACTGTACAGTTTTGTATTACAATATCGTTACTAATCAGACGTTTCGACGATATTTTTCGTTATGTTACGTTATTTTTAATTTATATAAACAAACGCACACGCGTGTTTACGCCGATTGTTCTACTGTAATAGCTCTAAACCGAACTTAACGATAACAACAATAATATACACGCGTTTTATTTAAATACGAACGACGACCAAACGTAATGCGGCAGTTGTTACCGTTACACGTCTAGCCCATTTAATTCGTATCGACGAAATAACAAATACTTCGTTGTCATGCATCAATACGCGTGTTATTCGGTATCCGTCGTTTGTTTACAAATTAACAAGCACCGTGACTGGACCTTGGTGAGTCTCGCACGCAATTTTCCACGCTCGTTTCTATAATTATATATTTACGCGACGCGTTCCTTCGTTTAGCGACTTGTGTACACACGTGAACTATACACGCTTGCTGAACAAAGCGACGGCGACGTTTAAGTTTATTGGAAAGTGTATTCACTGACCAATTGCAATTTGGAACGTTCGCAATGGGTAAGCGTACGAAAGTTCGTTATTATTATTCGACTTTGACCCGCGATAGTCGCGACGTAAATTTTTTTTTAAAATTTCGATTCACGCGACGACGTTTGTTTGTAAGTTGTATCATAGAACATGGAACGTTCTATCGAGGCATCTGATTGGGCAATTTGTTGGGGTCGTTTTACAATTTTGGGCGCCGAAGAATCGAGTCGATTTTATTCGTTAAATTTAGAGTACGATCCCGATGAAACAAGCGCAACTACCGGTTCGCGACCATCGCGAAACCGTGGACTACCAGAATCATCGTGGTTACGCGACAGTGAAGACATCGAAGACGGACTTCGGCCACACCGTCGACAGTTTATTGACCGTACCGAAACTAACGGCCTAGAGGATGACATCCCGGATCAAGTCTTCGTATGACAATACAAAGTGGAAACAACCTAGAGGCTGAAGTAGTATTAGATTCGAATCGGTCGTAAAATGCGTAAATTATAACTGTTACCATTTGCAAATAGCACCACCAGAACGGGATAAATAATTCGCCTTATCAATACCAGTTCTTGCTAGACATGATCATTCGCTACGAAAAAGACATCGAAGACGAAAAACAACAAAGGATGGCGAATAATGTTCCTGGAACAGTGAACGCGGAACGTGGAGACGAATTAGTGGCCGAAGTAAGATGTCGTTTAATTCGATCGCGGCGGGATATATTAAACGTAAACGGATTATTACGAATTCCGTGTAGCGACAGTACGAAACGGGTAATTCGCCGTCGCCGTCGTCAAACGAGTACGAAATTTTACCGGCACCTTGGCGCTATAGTACTAACGATGACGGAGAAAATCGCACTCGAACGTATGACACTCTTCCGTAATAACGAGAATGGAAAACGAAAATGCTTTAGCGGTTGAAGTAAGACTTTTTTTACGCTCGGCGAAACAAATATATCGTAATTTAATAACGACGATTCGCGTGCGGCCCCAATACGAAACGTACGACTCGTTGCCGTTACATAATTATGGTTACAAAATTAAGAGCGAACGCGAGACCACGTCGGACACGATAAGGAGGAGGAGGAGATACGACGACGAAGAGAGTGACGTCGAACCCTTATGGAAAAGAGTAAAGAACGAATGTAGAAGCGACGTAGTGGACGAAGTACGATTAACATCGATACGGTTTTCGAACACGAGTTACATAATTAATGTTACGTTGTCCGTACAGAATCGATACGAAACGAATTATCCGTTCGATCCAAATAACAGCGAAACGGTCGTCCCACGTTTACTATCAATGATAACTGCCCTCGAAGATGATTCAATGGTTAACGGATGGGTTGTCGGTCGTTATGTAATTAACGAGGTTTTCACGCTGCGCCGGTACGAAACGCCGTTTCGTTCGTCACGTCATTTCGACGACGCGATAAATACGCCGAACCCGCAAACGACACACCAGACCGCCGAAGGGAATAGATACCGGCGAGACGACGAACCTCCTCAGAATCAAGAACTCGAAGGCGACTTAGGGGCTGAAGTACGATACGATTGTATGTTACCGCGCGGCGAACGACGAGGATAATTTTTATTTTCCGTACAGCGTTTACCGTTACGGCGTAGTAATCGAGAGCGAAAACACAGAAGATGGACCTGTTGTTCATGAAACGTTGAAAGAGGAACGCGGCGACGACGACTGTGAGATTTTTACGAATATTTTTACGGAACACCGAAATCGATTTTTAACGATCACGTTTTCCGTACAGCGTCAAAACGAAAGGGACGATCATTTACGATCGAATAACAACGACGCCGTAACAAACGTATTCGAATATTTGGCATACACGCAACTAATCCAATCGATCCAAATATATGTGCGACCTGTAGAGGTTTGGCCAATATTTTTTGTTTTTTGGGACACGCCATGCATATTGTATTATAGTTATTTTGTTTGTTTTTGGTATTCAATTATTTGTACTGTTGTATTCAATCGCGTTATTGTATGTATCACGATTAACTCCTAACCCAAAACGAAGGCGACACCATATCTTTCGTTCGACGATGACCAAGAGTATTAACGTCGAACATATGAAAACCTTTGAACCTCATCTAACCGGCCCGATCAATACGTCGCGTTTTTGTGTAATAATTATTAATATAAAAATTACCGTCCGGTGTTCAATAAATTGCTACCTTTATTTGCAGAAAACGTGTTTTTATTAAAAGCCAATCGGTATCTATGACTTGGGTAAATGTACTCTCCAAAGAAGAGTTATTTAAAAGTTTAACTCGGATTCGATTTAAAAAAAAAAAAACCTTCGCGGTAAAATAAAAATCCGACTTATCGAAATAATTACGTCTGACGAAATTCGATGGGTCCGGCCGATCCCTGGCCAGAATTATTTAACGTTAGACCGGACTACCTCTTCTACCAGTGAAGTCTTTTTAATCCCAAACCTTGTCCCCCACCTCGTGCGTGGCCACCTAGTCGTCATCGGCGGGTTCCGAAGGTCAGCGCGGAAATAAGACGGACGCGATGTTGCGAATGGTGTCCGGTTCCGTCCCGAGAGGACCGCGAAGCTTCCGGAGAACGATCTTGTAGGGCTTGAGTGTCGTCGATACTCCGGACCAGTTTTGTCTAACACTTCGCCTTCTCGTCGCAAATTCGGTGCCTCAGCTACTTGTGGGCTGACCAAAGGTCACACTCCGCCATGGCCGTGGCTTTGGCGTCCCGGTGGCGGAGTAGGGTTGCCAATATTAACTTTTACTAAAGGCTCGAATAGCCTATCCGTATTTTTGCGCGCGTATTATTTTTTGTTTAAATACCTTTGTTGTTTATAAAAGAGATTTACATTTTGTAAATGTAATTTCTGCACGCACGAATAAGGTGACCGAGTAAGAAAACCAATATCATTCGCTCCAGGCCCGTATAGTATTTATCGATAATATTACGGATTAATATATATGTATATATATATTTAAACATTTCGAGAAATAACTTCCAAACGTGAGTGCTGAAAAACTAACGGTAATTCGTTTATTTTTCGACAAGATAACGACCCAAAACGAAACCAAAGAATAGTTGTTATTTTGAGTGCCAAAGCATCTTAATACTCCTCCACTATCGTCAGATACGAATCCGATAGAACATTTACGGGTTGAAATAGACGTCTAAAAAATGATCAATCTCGAAATAAAGACAGAATGAAAAATGTAATACACGAAATATGGAATAGTATTTACTCTATTGTAGCAATAAGATAAGTTCAATTGACGGGAAAGCGAATGCAAGAAGTTGTTTATAGCTAAAGGAGAATTAACCGACCATTAATTATGATAAAGTGATAATTATTATATCGTATTAAATTAAAAATATTAACGTTATTTTGTAGGGAGACTTTTTGCTGTTATTTTCCTAAAATTCTTTTTAATATACGTTTAAATATTAAAGAAATTAATTTACGCGGTTTACTTTTCTAGAAACAAATATTACCATGTTTCTGAATAAATGTTTGTTAAAAATATGAAATTTTCATTTTATTTGTATTGAAAAAATGTAATAACTGAGATATACAAAATACTTAACACTAAAATGTTCTTAAATTATACATTGTCGGGAATAAATTATAATATTTTGAATGCTATTTGTAAAATTTGTTTATTAAATAAGCCTCTAACAAGAAGTGTGGGGTAATTTGATAACTCTGAAATAATAAATACATAAAGAATTTTTGAAAATTCGCAATTACAGGTTGCTTTAATTATAGTTGTTAAACAAAAATTATTATACCTGTTGGAGAGTGTGTACGAAAGCCGATGCTAAATGTGCGTCATTATGTGGACAGTAGAAAGATATTATAGTTATGTACGACTTGATTTGCAGACAATTTATGTATCTGATTCTATTAATGTACTCTTGAAATGTTTTAGGAATATCGTAATTAATCACTAATTTGAAAGTATTCATCTCACCTATATAAAAAAAAGGTTTTTTATATTAGAGAAACATAACGTTAGACAGATAATTTAATATCGATGGATTCATTTTCAATGAAATCGGAGTTCACTTTATCACCTAAATTGTAGAATGCCTATCTGTAGGTAAATTAAGGATTTAAAAACGATTATTATTTTAAAAATGTACATTATGAGAATGAATATCATTAAGAATTTACCTAGTAATACTGAATCATTTTTCGTCATCACTAATATTTGCACGTTACTATTTTTTAAATCAATAAGGATTTGTCGTTGTACGTTATAATTTTGAAAATATACGTTTGTTGCAGAATAATTATGTAAATTCAGTAAAGCTGTGACTCTTTGCGCACATTCAACTTCATTTACAAAGATTATTATATTCTGGCAATCAGCTATAACAATCGTTTATATAAAACGTTAATATTATAAGGTGTAAGCCTAAACTATTTAAATAAAACAGCGACACGAAATAATATATTATGGTATACGTCTAATAACATAAATTTAACATACCAATTTTACTTAGTAAATCCAAAAGAAAATACATTTTTGGACGGTCTATGATTTCAATAAATGTTTGTTTTACAAATACATTATTATCGATCACCGTTGATTTTTCTAACTAAAAATATATATAAACATAATAATATATTTATTATTTCAATTCCTAAGTATTATTTAGAGGAATAAAAAAAAATCCCATCTTTAAGGGCGTATTACAAACACAAATCCAGGATTTTTAATTGAGAGGAAAGTGGCAATCAATATGGATGTTCAAGATTAAATCAAATATGTGAATTACAGAAATAACTAAAACTTTAAGAATACGTAAAGCACACATACACACACACACACACACACACACGCATGCACAAATACACTTTTGGTTAATTAATAAAAAGGTAGTAAATCTAGTTCGAGTAATAATATAAAAAAGAGTAGTGGGGATGTTAATGGAGGATATTCTTTTTATGAAAACATATTTTTATTTCATTCAAAAAGCAGATTAGTGTATACATTTTTTATTACTTATACTTTATACCGATAAATATTAAATTTAATTATATGTTATAGTAAATATATTAACTCTTACAACACATAAATATTACATTAATAGTTGATTAAATTGCAAGATAAATTAAACCTTTCATATTATACTGCGCCTCACATCCCTGCTCCTATTAATTAACACCATTAATTAACCCCTTTCATTATTAAAACTTACGGTTTCCTCTGTAGGTATTTTATTTATAATTGGGAGTTGCTCAGTGTTTGTTGGTGATGGCGGCGGCGGGACGCATTGCTGATGCCACAATTTCTTACAGTCTGGGGGAAGTATCGCTTTAAAAAACTGAAGTGAAGTGCTTGTTCGTTGATATGGCAATATACTTACGGTGACATTTTACCATTTGGATCCAGGGCCACTTTTTCCTTGATCCACATCTCATGCATTTTTTACTTAGGTCGCTGAATGTTTTCGAATTTGCCATCGTATGATCGCAAATCGAAACGCTTAAATCGCACAAAAACGTATTGACCGGAAAATATATTAGGATACGTCATAGGTACGACTGTATTTACGAGATTAATTAAGTGTGTGTGTGTGCCATACATATGTGTACTTACCGGTCGTTTATGTCCATTATTGTTTTTTTCGATCTGAAGTCCGTGAGTTTCAGAAAACGAATACGTTTCGTCAGACGTAGCATATTGTTTATTATCGTTCCGTCACCAAGGAAAATTCCACGACGAGAGCTATAACATTAAACTAACTCTGATTTCAGCCAATGATTCGTGAATATAGTTCTAAAAAATATGTTTAGTATTTACTTCGCTATTTAAGATGCGTACATCCTATCCAATAGTCAAACGATGGATCCGCTAGTGTTAAGTGAGAATATTGCCTTTTGTTTTGATCATCGAAAACCCATTCGCAACATAAGCCCCGTCTAACCTACCAATATGAACCACCTAAATAACAGAATTTTCCGACGTCGAAAAAAACGAGACTGATCGTTAATTAAGCGCGAGAACCTATTACTAAACATGGGCCACGACAACTTTTAGTCACCGTCGAACAGAGCAATTAGAATTTCCTGCTACCGACTGTTAAATAAATATTTAATATTTTCCGTATTGGAAGCCACCTGGGTCTGTTTCCGCATTTCAAGGATTCGTTATAATAATTGTTCTACCTTTGACCTTGGTTTTATTAATAACAGATCGCACCAACTCATTCAAATTATCGTACGTAGACGAAATGAGCCACTATAGTGGGTATGGGACCAGAACCAATGTAAAATTATATTAAAAATCTAATACCTTTAAACAAGCAATTCTTATATATATATATAATCTGCATCTCGGATTAGGCTCCAACGATTTTCGTGTAATTTAGTATGCAGGGGGATTCGAGAGCGATAAATCGATCTGGCTAGGTTTCATTTTTAGAAATCATCGTCTTATCCGTATAAAAACATATATATAATAAATATAATATAATTACCAAAATTTAAATACTAATTAAATTAATTAATATATATGTGTATACGTATATACATAACTATGTTTGCTTAAGACGATTTATCATAATAAATTATAAAACTATATAGCGTCGAAATAATCGTGCACACAAAACGATTACACAGAAAGTAATTTTTTTACGTTTGTTTTGTTTTTAAATTTTGTACAGCAAAAATTACACGAAAGCAATGTTGAAGTACATTTATTGCACACGCGTGTTTGTCCCTATTATTAACGCTGTTATCCTGTTATTAGGTCGAAGTAACGTCAATATTAGACATCAGTGAAGCGGGCATTTTTTATTCATACTTATCCAAGTTTTGGGGTTTGTAGTATGCAACACAGATAACATGTACAGTTCTGAAAGTCAGGTAGTCTTCAAATGCCTGGTGGATGTATGGCTGACAATGACAATGACACATAATTTTTGTTATTTTCATTTTGCTCGTCGACCTTATATTTTTTATGATTTTAATTTATAGTTATTATCTTCAAAATTGTTAGTAATAATATTAAGTATATTTTGTACATCTAATTTTAAGAATCAATTTTATAAGAATCTAATAAAATCATTATTTTTGTCACTCTAATGAATTAGTAGTAAAGTCGAATTTCGTACAAAATAATTTAATTAGCCCGTTAGAAGCGGGATTGGGTTTTTTTTACTGCATAAGTAGCTAAGTCAGGCGTGGCATTGAAATTGATATATTGCGATGAGTACTTTTATCTGTCTTTAGATTTGAAAACCTTAAATAGATAAGTCAAAATCATCAAATGCTGACCAATTATTCAACTGGAGAGCAACTCTTCGAATAAAGTTGATAATAATGAGGATTGTTTTCTATAGCAACCGGTTCAATGGTTGCAGTATAAGATGGCAGAGGGACGGGTCTCTTTCAAACTTAAACCAAATGAATGGATTAATTTCAAAGAAATTATTTCATACACAAAGGGTGACTAAGTTCATTTTTGTTGGACAAATATTTCAAACGATCAACTAGAAATAATGTAAGAGAAAAAAAACTATACTACCATTGTTGCTGTTAATTGACAAAATATTCGATAATATTTATAAAAATTTAAAAACAAAAAATGATCCTTGTACAGATCCTGATCAGAAAAATGAAATTTGGATGAAGAAATTCTCTAATTTATTTTTTTTCTATTTACCCTTGTGCATTTTGCTGGTTTCTTACATGTCTGTATGTATTTTGTACTGATTTATGTATTTTCGATTTTCGTTTTTGTATACATTTATTTTAGTTTGTTCATTTTCTATTTTTAAATAATTTATATATAAATAGAAAACACGTGTTAAATAAAGTCGTACTTACCAATATATAATGTTATATATTATATATTATATATTATGTTTCGTTTATTTTTTATTCCGACATCTAAATTAAACATAATGATAATAAAACAATATCAAAATGTTTCGATTCGATAGTTCATTATGCGAATAATTGGGTAAGTTGGTTGTAGACGATCGGTGATTAATTGATCAACTCTATTATATCGTTACTGATAAGATTTATTTAAAAGGCCTTGCAGTAGTAGGAAGTTATCGACGTCGAAATGTTTTTGACGAAGTTTCTAGAGTTAAATTCAAAATACTAATTTAAGACGAATTTTCCAAACTTTAAAATTTGCGCCCTGAAAAGTACGAACTTTTGAACTTAATAGTATATTCACCGGGGATACAGATTTATTATTATTTCATTACCTCCTGATTTGTCGTGTCACGTAAAAGACTGCAAGTGCCTATCTTGTCTCATGACTTAAACGTGTGTCGAAATTAATATGTTTATTTTTAACTCGGAATTAAACTTTGAAATTAAACTATGATTAGTTAAAGTATTAAATTAAATTAAAATAAATTAAATTAAACTATTTAACTAAACGAATTAAACTTTGTGCGCGATAATTGTTCGACTTAAATAAGTTTGTAGCATAAACTCCGGCAGCGTTTGTTCATGAAATGACTCCCTTCGATCGAAGAGAAATTACACACACAGTAAAGTGCCCGTCCGTAAGTTGGTCACGGCGATCCAAACCCCACGGTGATTGATATTCGGGTCACGTGTTAGGCTATGGGAATTTTACCGTGCGGTTCAATTAGAGCCAATGCAACCGTAGACCGGAAGACGCGGGAAAAATATTATCGCGTTTCTTTATAGTATTTTTTTTTTATTTCTAATAGTTCCCCTAGAATTCGTAAAATTATTTCCAAATAAATATATTCGACACAAATTTATGCGTCGTTAAACGCGTTTTTCTCCTACGCTCGATATAGTAAACAAAGCTACGTGTCGCCTGTAATTCGTAAAATACAATCGTTACGACTGTACACGATAATTATACAGTCCAGTGGCACGTTTCGTTCTAGAAATTGAATTCGCGTGCGTTTCGTGCGCCACGTTATTTCATGATGGCCAGTAACGGATTAAATTATCGATATAAGTGTAATATCGCGATGGAAACATAACGAAAATGTTATCGAGGTAACCCTTAAGTAAATAATAAACAGTCGATTTTCTGACGTCTAACCGTGAAAATTGCATCGTTCACTGAACATTATGGAATCAGCGAGACGATCATTGGCCGCACTAATGAGGTGTAAACGAAGAGCGTGGCAGCGTGTACGCAAGTTTTGCGTACGTTCCTGCGGTCGCGGTGCTCCGGACGAAGATTCGGCCCAGGACATATCCGACCAATCGGGGAAAACGCCGGTACGTCATTTCGTTTAATTAATACGCCGCCGACGTAATTACGCGCGTCAAGCAAACGTCGTTCACGGATATGGGTCACCTAAAGCTAATGGCCTATTGACGTTATTCACACTATTCGGTATTTAAGTTGAATTAAAGCGGATTCCATCGAGCGGTTCCATTAGTTTAGGATTGGTTATGAATGTCCGAGGGATTCGGTGGGACGGTGTAGGCGTTCCCGTTCGTATTATTGCGAAAGCGCGACGTCCCCGGGGTGGGCGATTCCAATACGCTATCGTTATGCCGACGTTGCCGTGTATTTCCGGTCGATTTTTACGGATTTCCGGTAGTAACTTTTCGCCGAGGGACGTTTTACGATAGTGGCAGGAATCATTTCTGGAAGCTGTTGTGCGACGCCGACGCCCATTTGAAGTGAAACATCGACGATTATCGTAGTTCGTAGCGGTCCGTACCATATGTATGACACGTGTTATACTGTAAGGGAATTTAATATGGGCAAACAGATTCTACCAAGTGGTTCATTCGGTTCGGGATATGGTAATCAAAGTCCGAGGGACTCGAACACAGTGGACGGTTTAGGCGTTCGTAGTTGTTTTAAGTTTTTAGTTGTACAAAAGCGTAACGTCTGGTGGCGGTCTAAATGCTACCGCGTATATATGGATACGCCGCATTCATACTATCCACTCACGATTCGTTAAACGGGACGAGAATACCGGTCTTCGTACGCGCTCGTTCTAACACAGAAATGTGAGCCGAAGGTCGATTCTCCATTCGTTATCGCACTCGGACCAGGTCCTTGTTCAAACATTTCTTACGATATCTTAATTAGCGTTCACGCTCAAACGTTGGCGATATTATTATAATAATATAATATAATTGGTATTTAACTTAACCTATATCCGCGGTAATTCGATTTAATTTCGAAAAAATGTATACAAATGCTATAGACGAAGTTCACACGTCGTGTGTTATATAAGTAAAACCTAATAAGTTAAAAAAAATGTAAATTTTTTATCAATTAGAAGATGTATGAACGCGAAACGAAATAGTATCTAGGAAATAATTTGGTGTATTATGCCCTTACATGTATTATAGGAGGATTTTATGAC
>JAIPRN010005246.1:0-11294 GCA_025469175.1 Geopemphigus sp. TES_GeoC_2020 | reverse complement strand
AGAAGCGTACCCCGACAGAGGTATTACGTTTGGACGATAGTCCGGATTTTGTGCTTCCGAGATGTCTAATAAATGTGAAATCATATACAAAAAATTACAAATCTTGTGCGAATTCATGGCGAATACACCCATTGCCAGTTACAAATAAATAAATCGCGTTATCGACGAGATCTTGAAAATGGCGGAAAAGGCCTTGATTACAAAATATTGTCATTACGTGGTTGAATTTCGCTTGTTTCCATCGGGTTTGTACTTTCAAGACTAGAGATTTCGTGAGTAGCGCATCCCGATGGAGGTGTGACGTTTGGATGGTGGCACGGATTTTGTGTTTCGGTAACATCTAAAAAATGTGAAATCACAAACAAAAAAATTACGAATCTTGTGTAATTCGTTTTAATTACAAAGAAGATTAATGCGTAATTTGTTTTAACGAATACGATTTGTGAACACAAGTTGATATTTAATATAGTTCTAATTTCTATTCCAACTAAATTCTTATTTTTAATCCATAAGTATACGAAATCGTTCTAACGAGAATTTTGTAAAAAGTTTTAGAAAAGTTTTTTTATAATTTTTTTAAGTCTTTTAATAAATATTAAAATAGGTAAGACAGAAGGGTACTGATTTTGGAAGTTCACAGCAAGTGAGAACTTTTATTAGTAATCCCCAATATCGTAGACGTAAAATGTTTTTTTTTCTTCTCTTTATTATAGTGATTATACAAAATTACGTGGTTGAAGATGTTCAACGGTTGTTGGTGTCTCAGTGTCTGAAGTAATTTCCCCGCCTGATTTCCACAAACAAAATTGTTTTGGTGATAAAAGATATTCAGGAACTAATACAAAAAAAATTGCAACGAATATTACTACGCTTCGCCAAAATTGGTTAATAATTGCTAGCGGTAATTGAGCGAGTTGTTTTAAAAATAATGATTAAAAACGACATTAATGTGTCTCGATTGTTTGAACGTAATTTTCGTGCTAAACGTAAAATATAAATCATTTTCACAAAGTTAGTTCTGTACGATTTGTGTTTTGTATTGTTCGTATCATATAATTATACGTACTGATATGTTGTTCTAGAGTTTCAAACAAATAACTATAGTATCGCCTCGCGAAATCTATAAAAAATATATATTTAAACGTTTTTTCACTTTGACGTCTATCACTAAACATTTATCAGATAATCCAAAGATAATATTTTTAACGTATTGAATGTAGTTTTTTCTAAGTGTCCTTGTGTCTACTTGCTAGAATCTACTCAACCATTATTTTGTATTTTATGTGCAAGATTTATCGAAAATGCTTTTACATCTTGTTCTTAATTTTAGATCAATTATACTTTTCTTTATATATATATGTTACTACTAAATATCATTAGTTGTTTTTCATAATTCTGTACTATATACCTTCCTTAACCGTATTAAATAGTTTCTCATTTTTTTCATTAATTTTGAATTCGCTCGATCTTTTCCAACTGCCTTACGCATTCCAGCCAACGTCATATCCATATATAGCACATTTTACCTCACTTTTTTGGTTATCCACTCTTTATTCATAAAGTTCTCCACAATTAGGTCTGTGAATGTATTTTTTTATTTATATGGTCTATCCAAAAGAAATATAAATCCAACAAAGTCTATTCTATCGAATATGTAAAGTCATCAAAGCCACTAGTACGCTAGTCATTTAAAATAACGTCAACCGGAATATAATCAATTGGTTTGAATACGCTTAATTGTAAAAAATTTTCGTCTTTTACTTTGAATTTAATAACCTAACTGATCGAATATTTAAGTTTCTTATATATATATATATGTGTGTGTGTGTGTATATGTGTATATTTATATGTATATTTGAATATTCTATAGCCAAAATTGCTGCTATTGTTTAAATTATTTTTAATATATTTTTCGAAATATTTTTTTTGTAATCTGTTATAAAATCCTAACACCGAAAATAATTTGAAAAATATCACGTACGAGTAACGATCGATGCTTAAGTGAAATGTTCAAATAAGTATAAGTATCGAACGTTTTACCATTTATTGACATGATACAGGATATTCGGTACAAAACACGCACCTTTCCTTAATTTTCTCCATCAAGTATGTGTATCACTTAATAAGCTAGACGTGTATAATATCACAATAAACCAAAAAGAACGCCCGTTAAGATATCAAAATTTTAAATCTAATATTTCTTGTTAGCGAATAAACTTTTCCGTATCGAAACGAACGAAAATTTACGTAAAATTATCATAATAATTATTTTTTTCTTTATTTGTTAAATTACAGACAATAAATAAGGATTAACGTCAAGTTGGTCATTATTTGAGTAAGTATAGTTAATGAAACATAACATACCGTGGTACTGTTTTTCCTTGTCTTTTTCGTTTCCAAAAACCAACAATAAATTTCCAAATTTAATCGTCGATATTAGGACAATAACTAACTATTTGAAAAGTAACACAGCCAGGAGTTCCCGAAAACATGAAGGACCAATCCGGTATAGTTACAAAACTATTTATATTATACAGTGTAATTATCGTCCTCTAAAAAGCTGACGTACGGTATAGTGCGAGACAAAAGAACTTTTGATTTAAGTGTATCAGTAAACCCCGTTAATATTAGTAATATAAATTTGTGAGAGAATCGTTGTTTTCTTATAATATACTAGTGCTGATCAAAACAAAGAAAAAGCCTTTACTTTCGAAAGTTAAAAGACAACTGTATTAATATTATTAGAGATTCAGTAATTGATATCTCCAAGCCTATTTGTTATTGTAAATGTATGTTAAGGCTATTACCGATTAAGGGAAGTGTTCCTATTCGACGTACTCACATAAATTAAAATAGGCGTGTTCCAAAGCTTGTTTCGCAGTACAATTTTTTGGATCTTTTATGTAAAGACAAATTTGATTTACGTAAATTTATACGAGAGTATACGTGAAGCTTATTCAGACATGATATGTATATATGTAATTGGAAATTGACTTATACTAACAACAGATTTTCCATACTCAAAAAACGTAAAATAGCGCGATGAATAAGAAGAAAATTATTTTAATAATTAGACGGGGAATGAAAAAAATATTATAACGATAAGAAAAGAGAAAGAATGAAAAAAGAAAAGGAACAATTTATGGACACAGAGCTTTGCTTCCCAATTTCGCCAGACAGACACTGCATGGAGGCTGAACACACCAATTATATGTATATATTGATAGTTTTAGGCAAATCATCTCTATTAATGTAAGTTAAAATCACTTACCCTTTAAACCTGATGTTGTGAAATATCCTAAAAAATTGTTTTTGCGTTTCGTCATTAAAAATCAGATATATTTATTATTCAAGGAACCTTTTATGTATCGATTCGTTAAAATGCCCTTAGTTAGTATTATGTACGAATAATGGACGATAGTCCAGCAAATTTGATCAATTTATCGTTACCTGAGCATTTATCTAATTTTAAATCTATGCCTATTCTTCTTTTGGCTAGAAAAACAAAAAAAATCTAGAATCAACGGTTTATATAATTCGGAATTACGTGTACTCGTTATCGATAAACAACTATAATTATGCCATTCGTTCGTTTCGGAATATTAATATTTCGGTCAATTTACACCGGTTTGTGATTTAACTTTTAGATTGTTCAAAATAATCCAATTAATATCCTACGACCCCGAATAAATCAAAATACGCTCTATGCAATTTGTTCTAAAATAGTAAATAATAAAGGTGTTAAATCGAAATACGTACCAAGAATGTTTTCCAGGCACCATTCTATGGGATTTTGATACAACTCATAATTGTAATCTAAAATTCGAACAGTCGACACGTAAGAACGGATTGTTTTATACAACACAGAGTGGCTTGAGTTACGTACTATATGTTGCTCCTAAATAAAGTATTGTGAAATATTCGTCTATATAATCTGCAAAAGGTAGTTATGTTATTTCTTTGTTCAAGTTATATATATAATTTTTTTTTAATAAAATTTATATTTATATTTTGAAATCTTATTTATTCTCCTAGTCTTTTAATAAATTGTTCAAGTGTTATTATCGAAATACAAAATAAAATGCGTAGTTGATTAAAAATTACTCGAGCCAGAACTGCTCAATGTAAATCTTTGAGTAGCCACTAAAATCAACAAATATAAATTCACGGTAAAATTTAGAAATGAAATATTTATTGCGTCAAACATAACGTGAACGAATAGCCGTTAGTGTGACATGAATGTGTTAATTCATGGTCGTGTGCGAAAAATTAACATTGTTTTCATTTTATGAAATGAATGTTTTCAACCGTGTAACTTAGTCTTCGTGCGCACGTGTACTTTATTATTTAGACGTGATTATTAACTGAAATAGAATTTAATCATAAAGACGTTCTGACTTTATGTTCAGAGTGTCTGTAATTTCGCAATAATGAAATGTTAACTGTACCGCGAACGAAGTTAAACAATATTTTCTAGCAATTATTAAAATTTATCAATAACGATACGTTTAATAAGAACATCAACTATTCCAACGTGAACGTGATGCTGAAAGGTTGAACGAGCACACAAATGCGATAAATACGCGTAGATCTTAATATCAATCTCGAATCGGAATCTCGGGCTATTCGCGTAATTTTCGCTTCGAACATGGACCAAATGTCGGAGAAATCGAATAATTCCGGAACATCAAACCACGAGAGCGTGTTTGCCAAGATCGATAGTTCGATGAACAACGGTTATTAACCTATACATTTGCATGTACTACTTGTTTGTCAACAACATGTCGCGTAACTAACGCGCCTACGTCATATCAGAGGAAGAATATTTCAAAAATCGTATATACAAAAATATCGTAAATATCGTCCTAGTATATTTTCCGTATATCTTGAGTTCGTAGTCGACTCGTCGATGACGTACGTAATTTATGTTTATTTAGCGATTAAATGTTATCGAGAAAACGTCGAGAAGCGTTGAACTGTCACAATGTAAATCAACGTTAACGACGACGCTAATGTAATTAATAATGCTATTGTAACAGTGCGCTATGGAAATCCCTGTATTCACAAATCATTGGTCCCTGAGGATTTAAATTACTTACGATTGAAATACGCGTGCCTAAACGCCACCATTTCAGTGTCACTCTCTAAATTATTTACACAATCGATAACTTTGATTATTAATTGTATTAATGTAATATTGGAATGATATTAACAAATTATCTTCAAGATCTATTACGGCATGTTTGTGATATTTGACTCAAACTAAAAATACGTAACTTTTCTCGTAACATATAAGTAAAAGCTCAGTATAATTATACTAACCTTCCAAATTTCCAGTGTAAAAGAGTTGAGCTAATAAAAAATTAATTTTTATTTAAATAACAATAAATATACGTTTTTGTTGAAAGACCATTAAAATGCCGTTTTTCTTTAATATTATCCGTTTCCAATGACGTAGCATTTTATCTAAAGTCGGGTAAATAAAGAAAATTGAACGTCCAACCGAATTATCCGTAAAAGTCTCTAATACGATCATTAATTCCATTGCGAATCTTCTAGAATTGTTGATTAATTTTAATTGTTCCTGAAAACTATGTGTAAATTTTTGTGTGATCCATTATTTTACTTTTGCATTTGTTTTTGTTCTATTTTTATTGTTCTATTATATTTTTGTTTTGTTTTTTATTAAATTTAGTATTATTATTAAACTTCATTAGATGATTCAAGATATTTTAAAATAAAAAAAGAAAAACGTTTGTATATGTGAAGAATAATCGATTATACTTTGCATCTATTATAATTAATATCTAGGAATCGAGCGCGTAAATTATCGTACGTAATTGTCTACAAATCGTTACTTTTTACAAATAGGAATCGAAATGTATCTTACTCATGCAATCTGAAATGGAATTTAAAAAAATATATTAGGTACAGTATTTCCGCATATATTTAATCAGTGACTATTCAAAAGTTGTATTAAGCGTATAAGCAGTATAACAGGTTTGTTTTATTTTCGAACTGACTCAATCCTAGAATTTGAGACTTAATTACGTACTAATTTGTCGTGATCGTTTATTTGTCTGTTTGTGCTATATATGTCATATATTATTACTTATATTAGGAATATCTAACAAATAGCATATATCGAAATTATTTTAACTAATTTTTTTTGGAATGTCTTTAGAAACAACAACGTTGAAACAGGTATACAGAATACTAGATAGTCAACTAATAACTAACATATAGAATTCGAATTGGTCTATGCGATCATTTTTATTGGGTAATAGTTGAAAACGATTGTTAACTCTCAGCGAGTTATTCTTGGAACGCGTGAAATAAATCGTGATGGGCACGGAAAAAAGTTAATTACGACGAATAAACGCATTTTCTCGCAATAAAGACATAAGTGGATGATTTGTTGATGGGAGTGCTTAAAAATATTAAAAGCTCAAAAAAGATACTGCGTTAATTGTATATTTCGTACGTACTACTGTAAATAGTATTTTCCACGTTTCTTACAATAATTATTATAATAAAAGCGTAAAAATGAATATTTCTTATCGAAGCCATAGTCATTTTCTCTTCAAGGTGGAGTTTATGCATTTGTTAGGATCAAATTTAAGCCTGTAACATGAACACACAAATATTGGGTAAATAATTTCTAATTTATAAAATAAACAAATCCTATTACACACTATAAGCGTAGATAATAATATATATATCAATAATAATTTATGTTCATCAATATCAAGGAAAATATCTTTATTAAAATTTAAAAATAATCGACGATTATTACTTTGGCCGATTTCGGACTAAGTTGGTTTATTGAATCACATGAATTGTTTGAAAGCGGTTGTAAGAAGTTTTTGCGAATTGTCGAGGCGTATGAAAAACAATAGGAATATATGTAACAGTTGGCTTACATAAATAATTTAAGAATGTTCTTAATATTTGCTTTTCGTTCGCGAAAATTGATTCAAGCGTGTAAAGTCGTATATTATTCTTCCGGCTTATAAAACGATCGAATATGCAAACGGTAAAATGTTTCTCGTAGGTTTCTTCAAACAGTGTACACGGAGCCGTTACATTGTTATAACTTATAAAGAACGATAATATAAAATGAAATATAAGAGAAGATAAAAATTGAATACACTTTAAGATAAGTTTGAAAGTGTCCCACTAAACTTCCATATGCTGCGTCTTCCACGCCTCTACCTTAAATGTCAGTCCCTCTCATTCGTCTTTATGATATCCCCTGTAATCAGTACGAATCGCCTTCTGCCTTCAAGCGTGGACTCCAGCCTCGCTATTGGGTCTTCACCCTTATCTTATATTCTGTTCGGCTCTGGCCCACACAACAAATCCTCAGCGTAGTCAGGTGTCACCTATCTGCGTAGATGACGTGCTACCGGTACCCTGACTGTGGCCCAGCGAGTACAGGTGAATACTGTGTGCACGGCCGTGTCCGAAGGGTCACCGCAGTAGGAGCCGCTTGGGTCTTCAGCCCTACCTATCCTTACCAGGAAGCTATTGAAACACCCAATACCCATGAGAGCCTTGCACCGATCGTAGGTGACTTTCAAACTTTCCTTGCGACAAACCCATCTGCTGATGTTGGGTAGCAACCTCCGGGTCCAAATCGCGGTGTGTCTGGCTGGCACACCTAACGCTTGCGTCCACCTGCCCTGATTCGCATAGATGGAGATGATCCGCAAATTATCCTTCACCTGACTCGACAGGGTGGTGTTGTTGACATCCCGGAGACGCCAGGTGATTCTCGCCCTCTCTAAAGCAAGGAGATTTCCCAAGGGGATTCCCGCCTGCAATAGTGCTGCATCCGTCGACACCGTGTGGTATGCTCAGATGACACGCAAGAAGGCACGACTTTGCAATGCCCACCGTCTGCACCATGGAACAATGGGACCACGCTTGTGACACTCATGATTTTGTGAGTGCCACTGGATTCGAAGGAAAGGGACCTCTTTTTAATGTTAGAGTGCAGGACGCTAATTAGTTAGGAAGATACAACCCACATCCTTAGTGCTGCGTCGATACGATCCCACGACGCGGATTTGAACGCATTCCTGTCGTCCACCATGACCAATACGCTACGGGTGGCGCTTTCCAGCCCAGCTCACTGTTGTCAGAACCCCGTTTATCGCATCCTCTATAGATCATCTCTAGCCTAACCTGGACGGATTGGAGACCGGTTTTCAGGGTCCATCCGCAGCAACACTAGCCACGCTCGCTTCCATCTGAATGGGTACGCCCTCGACGACTCTCGTATGCTCTAAGGAATATATCCGGTGACGTAGCTGTGAGCTCCGTTAGACCTCATTAGGTACCCTATCCAGCCCGTCGCCTTGCCTCTAGGAAGTCAGCGGGCCACGCTTTGGAATTCCTCCGCCCGTATTTCCCCCTTCGACGCTTAACTCGAGTTATTAAAACGCGTTTTCGTATTACGTTATTCTTCCTCACTACGTTTCAAATATATAAAAAATATTAAATGTTACGTTTATTTCGTATAAAATTTTTTACGATTGTAAATAAAATGTGGTTACGAGTAAAGAACACGCCGTCGTATATTATTCACTATTTGCTTAGATAAATAAATGTTGATAATCGAGGTTGACATCGTATTAAAATGTTGAATTGAACAATTTTTTTTCATGCATCCTAACGCTTACTTTTTTATTATAACGAATAATTATTAATTCGTGTAATAAAAAATACCATTTAATAGTAAAATTTCAAAAGTAAAAATTCAAAACTCTTGGTCAAATTATTTGTTGATTCTTACACGAATACGGGTTAATACACGTACCAGAATATTACGCCGAATATAAAATCGTATCCAGTGTATCGTGGATGAATAAAATACATATTAGTAATTCTGACTAAGGTGTAATTTTCGGAGGAAGAAACTAAACGAGCTTTTGTTTTTAAGTTAAATAATTATATTTAAGATTGTATATTAATTTGTATTGGGTAATTTTTCTAGATTGGAATTCATCACACCGATGTTCTACATTATTGGTTGAAATTTGGATCGTCCTTCGGGTCATATGCATTGGACGAACCTAAAACACAAAAACTTGTATTACTACGTAGACGCTACTAAATAGAGAAAAAGTGATTTTCGAAAATGTCTCGTCTCTTAATTGATTAATATTGAAAGTTTTTTTCGATATTATAACCGCTGTTACACATATCTGTCAAAACCTATATTTTAAAATTGTTCGTGATTAATTTTTTAAACAACTTCGGAGCAAAAAAACTTAATCTATAATCTTCGCAAATGGAATTGGTTAAAAAATATTTAATCGCGATTAAAAAGAGAAAATATCCTTTTACGGATCAAATTTAATTAAATAATAATTCATGAGACGTGAATGTTTATCGTAATGCTGTTAATTTAGTTGAAACATTCTCGTTATAGTATCAATGAATACCTGATTCGTAATGGCTGGGAACGTAAAAGGTTGGGAGGACGTTTTCATATTGATCTTCCGCGGACGTCTTTTCCAATTGTGTGTTGAAGCCTACGTAAGTCTGATCATTACTTGTATCACCACAAACTGGGTTCGAAATTTCTAAATAATAAAACAATAAACTTAAAATTCCATCGGTTAAATAGTTAGCAAACAAATCTACCGGCGTACAGTCGCTAACTGGATAAACGAAAAATATTTTTAGATATCGACTAAGCACGAATAAGAGTCTGGTTAATGAATTCGGTGTTTATTACCAGATGGTAACAGGAATACTATTTAGGACGTATATTAGAGAACATTCATTTTCGTAGGATAAAGAATATTTTATGAGATAATACGATTCTCCTAAGCGACGCTTCAATCGTGAATCTTTTTTATTAAATTTGTGATACATGAATGTTTGTTACTGCGTTGTTTTTCTTATATGCTTATCATAAATTCTGTTTTAAGTATCTATTTATGAATATAACCGTATTAATTTGTTTTTGATATTTGGAAATTCGGGTATCGAAAAAACTTAACACTCACCCTACTTGATGGAAATAACTCAAAGTCCGTCAAAACTACACTACGATAAAATAGAACGGAGTGTATCTTAGGGAATAATTGAAATGTCGTTTCAGATACGGCGTGAAAAGCACGAACCGTTATCGTCCGTCGAATAAAATATAAATCAACTAAAACTTTAACGTTAGTGGACAGGTTAGGTAAGTCAGGTTCGGTAAACCTTACTACATTGATCAACCTGCGTTATAAATTCTGATAACATGTTTGAAGCTAATGTTAGTGGTACCTTGGTAGGTATGAACGTAGAACACATCCCGCGACCGAAATTACGTTTCGTAACGTATGAAAGAATTTTAAGTGTTGTTGCGTTTTAAAGTTCGACATACGACGTTGAATATACGTCCTCGTTGACGGGTGATATTACGGTATTAACGAAGACGATTAAACATAGAACATAAGCGACACGGCCACGGAATATTAGCGTTACTTATAGGAAAACTATAGTCGTACGGTTTAGTTCATAGGACGTCTGTCTTGTACCTCCCAGATTTAAATATTCGGTAGACGTGTACCACAACGGAAGATGTATATTCGAATAATATTCCGAATAGTGTGAGTCAGGCTCTGAAAACGATATGTAAAAAAATGAAAATAAGTATACCTCGAACAATTTTTTACGAGTATTGCGCGAATTCATCCTTAATTGATCGTTGGGAATACGATCGTTCAAGGATACTAATATATATGCTGGGTTGTCAGCGAAACTCTGAAAATGGTCATTTATAAGAATTCGCCATTACGTGGTTGGATTCCGCTTGTCTCCACCAGGTTTGTGCCTTCAAGACTATAGTTTTCGTGAGAAGCGTACCCCGATAGAGGTATTACGTTTGAACGGTAGTCCGGATTTTGTGCTTCCGAGATGTCTAATAAATGTGAAATCATATACAAAAAATTACAAATCTTGTGCGAATTTATGGCGAATACAACCATTGCCAGTTACAAATAAATAAATCGCGTTATCGACGAGATCTTGAAAATGGCGGAAAAGGCCTCGATTACAAAATATTGTCATTACGTGGTTGGATTCCGCTTGTTTCCACCGGGTTTGTGCCTTCAAGACTATAGTTTTCGTAAGAAGCGTACCCCGACAGAGGTATTACGTTTGGACGGTAGTCCGGATTTTGTGCTTCCGAGATGTCTAATAAATGTGAAATCATATACAAAAAATTACAAATCTTGTGCGAATTTATGGCGAATACAACCATTGCCAGTTACAAATAAATAAATCGCGTT